>JANHFX010004593.1:0-27977 GCA_027560015.1 Chloroceryle amazona
TTTCCTTTCCTTTCCTTTCCTTTCCTTTCCTTTCCTTTCCTTTCCTTTCCTTTCCTTTCCTTTCCTTTCCTGTTTCTTTTTCCTTTTCCATTTCCTTTGTTGTTTTCAGCTGTAGGCAGACAATGGAGTATTTACAATCTATTTATTAGCAATCAGTCTATTTTATCCCCAATCTCTGCTAACACATTCAGTGAAGACAACTTTACGTCATTTCTGCCAAGAGATTTCGAATTGGACAGAGGATAATGTTAAACTTCATAGATGCCAGTGGTGATTTCCAATGGGAATTTACTAGATTGGCTTGATTTTGTATTTTTGAAACTCTCATTGTGGCTGTGCCAGGATGTATAAGGCAGTTTTGGAAAAGCAAAAGTCTCAGTGGGGATTTCAGTGTTCCCTGCTTAATGGTTTTGTTAACAAAAAATAAAACAAAGACAGCAATCAGGGATGAGGTTGGAGAGCTGCAAGGAGTCTCACAGGGGACATCCATGGTGGGGATGATTTGAGTTGGCTTGTTCCCCGTGGCAACGTAAGACCTCTGGAAGTCCTGCTGCTGCCCATGCTGCCTGTGAGTGCAGACATGGAGAGCTATGGGGCAGATCTGGAGGCAGGCAGAGGAGGAGGGCGAAAAGAAAGCACTTCTAGCAGGGTCTGCACAGGGGTAGCAAATCTTAAGAGATGCTTGCACCTAAATAATAGGTGTCCTGTGAAGGGGCGTTTAGGTTCTCAAGTTTAAGCAGAGAGACAGCTGGGCAGTTTCTGAAGGCCAGCAGAGACAAATCCTGCCTGCCTGTATTTTAGGCACCTGAGTCAAGTGCCTGGTTCCTCCCAGCTGGATCTATAACCCTCTCCTCTTCCAGTTGGAAGGTACACCGAATGGAAAATAGGCACAGCTGAAGGAGGCAGAAGTAACAAATTCTCACCTCCAGAAGGAAGTGTGAGGTACAAGCACTAACCAAGTAGGAGAGAGTCCTAGGCTCTCATGCCTGTTCCCAGGATTATATTGCCTCTTGTTTGTTTGTTTGTTTGCTTGCTTGTTTGTTGGATTACAATCCATAATGACTCTTTGGTCTAAAACACAAAGCCAGTTTAAGGGGCAGATGAAGATTTCCATCTCTCAGGAATGTGCCCTAACCATCAGACTCTTAACTATCCACGGGAACAAACTCATGAAATGACTGAGCAGAGAGCATTTACGGACCAGATCTGTCATCCACAGGCTTCAAGAGTTTTAAGTATATTCCAGAATAAACCACTAAAAATTCATTTTGTGCATTCCTTACATTTGAATTGTCCTTGTGATAACCATGGCAACCATTACAGTTAAAAAAAACTCAAGTGGAGAAAATGCACACTTGTTTTAAATTAATGGATGGAAACTAGAATAGGAAAATGTGGCTAAAAGAGCCTAAAGCAAGTAACTGTTACTGCTCATTTTCACTTTGGTTTTTAATAGAATCTTCTTTCTTCATTGACTTTTATTTATAACTATACATTTCTGTATGTTCTAGCTACTTTTCTGCTATTATGTCAGAATACTAGAGTCAGTTTTGTGGTCTGCTTTCTTCAACAGAAAAATCCAGATATAGTCTAATAAAGATGCTCCAATTTCTCATCTGATTCATATGCAAGACCCCAGACTCTGAAGGCTGCAGAAGTAGATAAAGATAATTCCATATGGCTTTGAAGGGGTGAAGGAGCAGAGAGGTGCCTACATATCCTTCAGGAGCTAGTTCTAGCACAAAGAAAGTTCAAGCAATTGTAAGGAGATTTATGCTTTAATGGAATAGGTTTTAAAGGTTTCTAGAGACCTGCCGAGGTGCACATTGAGGAGTGTGTATCAAATCAACTAAGCAGGCAAGTACCTAACTTGTGTCATTTCTGTAGAAGTTAGGCACCTGCCACATTGAGCCAAGCTAATAAATCTCCCTTCCCAGTCTCTGTGCCTTGAGACATCTAACATGCCTGTGTACTTAGAGTTTCAGCCTTAAACATTAATATCACCTCTGAAAACAACATCTGATCATGATTGCAAACTCTAGCCATACTGCATAGTATTTTCCATCGAAATGATTGATAAAATTAGGGGCAAAACCATGGCTTTGTCCCTCAGGTTAAAATACCTTGCATAGCTGTAGATGTAAGATACAATTTAGGAGTATTTCAACACAGGTGACTCACTAGAAATTCATGCCAGTGACTATGGAGTAGTGAGGGATAAGTCTAGTTGTTCTGGCAAGACCTCACAAATACTGTTCTACAAGAAGGAGCTTTTCTCCCCAGCAGGTCTTTTAACTGCATCTGGTTGAGAGGAAATCACAGCCAACGCTTGGAGGTGAGATTATAGTTTGTGCATCTCTGAGTCTCCTAAGAGAGGCACTGGCAAAGGCTGGAGGGTAGGCAAAAATTGAGAAGCAGTAGAGCTGAATTGAAATACTTTACCAGCAGGCTGTCTTTAAAATATTCAAGGTTTTCTTTCATTAAAATTTTCCTACTTCTAATTAGAATTGGATGGCCAAGCTCTGTAAGGATGATTTTGGTATAAAAAGCTGTTTCTCCATCAGCATGCTACCACATGGGAATTGCATAAGTCTCCATACTCTTATGTGGTCTGGGCTCACCAGAAGAAACAATGAGATCATTTGACTTCTGAGCAGGGTACCATGAAGGAGAAATACAGTATGGGGATGAACTGACATTTAAATATTGTTTGAGGAATATTCAATAAACCAGAGTGAATCTATTTTTGTTTTTCAACTTGGGAAATAGTCTGTCAACACAAAGCCTTTCAACACTCTTGATTTTTTTATTTCTCAGTATTTCTGTTCAGCAACAATAAAATGCATTCTTTTCACTGCAGTGTTAAAGGAAAAAAGGCAGATTTGATAATGATTCTAATATTACAAACTCCCTAATCATTGAAGAAAAAAAGATTTTTGGTTGACATATCTTATAAAACATAAGGGCACATGAAGTATACCATTAATCCAGACACTGGAGTAAGAATATAAACCAGATGAAGAATCAGCCTTTCATTTTTTTGGTAAGACTTTAGCTTTGCCAAAAGTATTTCAAGAGAAATGTTTGAGATAATTTTTTTATCTAATCATAATTTACCTAAAAAGTGTACTTGCAAATTCAGGATACCGGCATCCAGAGATGCAGGGGTTTCATATAGTTTTAATCTCTTTTTCAGGTAATGAATAGACTCCAAAAATAAAAGCAAATTATTTTTATAAATTATAAATATAGAAGAGGCTAAATGGATGTAATATACTCCCTAGAAACTGTCCAGTGCTATCCACCACTATATCTTCCTTTCCATTTGTCAGTGATGGCAAAAATTACTCAATTGCAACTCTTGCCAGAGTCACCAGGAGTGAGATTAAAGCAAAGTCACTAAAAGGAAGGTGAAATAGCCCCTCTTTTATATCTGTTTCTCTGCAGCAGAATTACACTCCAGTAAAATTGTTTAGCATGTTTTTTATGTATCGCTCATTTGGGGGGCCTGCTGAATATTTACATGGGAAATACTCTGCTATTACTGGAAGAAGTTTCTTGCAATTGCAAACAGCAGGGAAACATAGTTATTATAAACTGATAAAATATTGGTATTTTTACTGCAAAGTAACTAGTAGCTATTATTAGCACTGCTTAGAATTAATTGAATTTACTTTGCTTTCAATTAGGGTTGCGCGTACAGAAAAGTTTGCTCTGGGTTTTGCTGCTAGCTGAAAAAAAGCAGAGTGAGAGATACAGCAATTCAATGCAGTATTTATGGAAAAAAATACCAGATATTACTGCTGGAGCTAGTAAAACTGCCTGTGGCTAAAGTTGCTTAATATTTGCCATTAGCCTTATTTTCATTGGTTTATCGCTACACGGAACTGCTCCAGATGAAATTTGCCATGCTTGTCTCTGCCTTAGGTAGGGGTTTTTTGAAATATTTCGACAATAATTCCTCAGCTGTTTCCAAGAATGAATTTAGGAAGAATAAGTAACGTTTAAGTGGTTTCTTCTTCTCTCGGGCAGTGTGCTGAAGTCTGACAAAGGGCTGACATTCGAGCTGTGTTGCCTCTAGGGAAATGCTGCTCTTTACATTATGCCAGGGGAGTCCATTCTAACCTATCTGCCTCTCTGGAGGCCACATCAGCATCCGTAGGGTCTGGTGTGAGGAATGCACCTCGGCAGGATCAAATGGACAAAAGGTGTGGACCCAACTGCCACTGGAAATTTAGATTTAGTTAGGTAGAGGGGGGCTGGCAGGAGAAAAGGAGGGAAGCCAGGGCAATCTTCCCTTACTCCCCTGTAGAGGCAGAGCAGCAGAGAGCTCCATCCATCTGGCATGTATCCAAGGTAGTCACCAACGTGGCTTCCCGGCCAAGGTGGCACATGGTGGCCCTGTGTTCCCATGACCACTTGGGCTCATGGTTAGTGACAGAAGATTGCTTTAACAAATCGACCGAACCAAACGGCGTGGAAATCCTTCAGCACACTGATTTCAGCTGCTGCATTAGCAGCATTAGCTCAGTCCCACAGGCAGTCACTGGCTTCTCAGGATTGGTGCCACAGCCCTCATGCCAGGATTTCCATCACTTGGAGAGAGTCATTAGCCCTGGAAATCATTGGTATTCAGACCCATTAATTGGCATCCTCCTTGAAAGCTGCTGCTACACATTCACCTGTCATTCCTGGCAAGACTCCCCTCAGCAGCAAGAAGCTAATTTTGACCTCTCTCTGCTCCTGGCACACAGCCTGCCACACAGAGGTTTGACATTAGAGCCTCCTGGCTTCTGCTCCTGCCCTTAGGACCATTCCTTGAATGACATCCCAGGATTATGATGGAGGAGACATTTTTTAGTATCTCTTCTCTGACCATTTGCTGTAGCCAGTGGGTACACTGTAGTGGGCCAAGAGCTGGCTAAATGATCAGTCTCTGAAAAACACTTGATCAGGTCCAGTTTTCAGAGCTTCTCTCAACCATCTTTAACAAGCACATTCCTCTGTGTCTTGGCTCTTTCTGCAGGCTGCATAAAGCTGAAACGTCATGTGGGATTGAGCACAGTGTTATGGCAAAGTGAAGTGCACAGGAACAGTCCAGGAAAGGACCTTCCACTGCTTTTTGCTACTGCTGGTGAAATTAGTAGCTTTTTATCTGTCTCTCAAGCAATGGAGGACTCCTACTTTTTTGACAGATGGATAATGCTACAGGCACCTAGCTCTGACATGGTTTGGAATGTCACCTGATGCCACTGTTACTCCATTAAGACCACTGCCTTTCAGAATATATTTATCAAGGCTGTGTTTGTACTGGAGTTGTTTATAACCTTTCCAGCATGCAGAAAAATATAAACCAAACAACTCAGGAATTCAGAGTCAGCTAGCAACTAGTTATGTAAATCACTGGCAAGGCATGAGCTGTTTCTCCTGGCTAGTATTTTGTCCACCCCAGCTGTAATGATGATGACCAGTTTGTCTTATTAGACCAGGAATCATCCTAACTGCTAAGTAAAATTCCTCTTCATGTGACATCTTGGGACTTGGTGTTATTTAATTTCCATGAAAGTGCTTTGTTTCTTTGCAGCACAGACAAGGAATGTTCTTTGTCTAATAATTAATTCACAAGTGCTTTAAATCATCTCTCATTTTTGAATTTATCTAATTACTTTCAGCAAAAGATTGATCAGATTACCAATCCTCAGAGTTTAGGCTATTTGTACAGTTAAAAGTGATATTTCTGCAATTAAACTGACTCTAAAAGGTGGTCTAGTGTGTTTTTCTTTTTATTGTTCATATTTCCTTCTCTGAAGAGTTTTCTTGTCTGTGAGCAAGAAGAAGACCTGCTTGCAAAACAATGGGTTTATTATCACCTTACTTTTGCTTCCTTGGAACAAAAAACTCATTACTCTTAGATAATTTCAAACCTAGTTGTAAAAACTTCCAGCCTTCACATTGGTGTTGTGAATCTCAATTTAATGCAGGAGGCCTACGCTGAAAGTATCTCAAGCATGTGTAAGCTGAAGTCCAGCAGACAAGCCCTGACTAATTTTTCTCCAGCTGTTTGGTATGTTACTGACCCACGTCCATTCTGTCACAGAATCACAAAACCCAACAGAGGTTATTGTCCTTATTTTAGGGGCTTCAGGGGGAACATGCTTTCTGCATCTCATCTGCAGTCATCTGCAACTTTGAGCATGGCAGCAAGTGCCATGTGAAATTCCCTGGGTCTGGGGTGATCTGTCTGAGAGGGAGTACTCCCTCCTCACCATCTGGCATTGAGCTGCAGAAAGAAAACCCCAGCCAGCACCTCTTCTCATCATCCTAGCACCTGGGTGGACATTTGGACTTATGTGGTTGAAATACTGTTATTTTTCTGGTTGATGAGAATAATTAATTGTTGTCCTTATATCATGGGTGTAGATGAAAAGATCTATTTTTGATGCATTGGATACTGAAGGCTAAACTGATCTGGCCTTACAACCAGTTGGAAAAGAACAAAGAGATTTAGCAACTGCCTGAGGGCGTGGGAGTCCCCTTGTAGTATCCCACATGCAGATTTCTACCTCTTCCTGGAAAACAAAGAAACAAAACCAAAACAAACCAAACAACCCCCACAAAAAAAACCCCAACCAACCAAACAACAAAATAAACAAACAAAAAACTTTAGAAAGATGAGTTTGCTTCACAGTTACCTTAATTGTGTCTTCAGTATTAATATATGCCTCAAGTGAAATTTTCACCAGTTTCTTGCATTATAGAGATAAAATAGTTTGCTAATCATATGCCAATTCAGATGATTTCTGTTTGGTACCGTTTCATATTAGCATGGTCTGATTATTGCTAGAATGTATTTCAAACTGTATCTGCATGTTCAGCAGGTGATAATCAGTTGTGGTTTTCTTTGTCCCATGAGAGACAATGACCTTATCCCTTCTTTCCTTGCTAAAATCCTGCTCTGCTCCCCAGGTACTAATTGCTTTTCCTTTCAGATTTGTCTAATTGATTGATGGAATTAAACTAAACTCAGAGTAATTGCTCTCAACCTTTATATAGCAACTGTGTTGCTTCTATTTCAGACCTGAAGAGGAGCCAGTGTTCCCAAAGGAAAGGCTGTTGTGCCAAAAGCCTGTCTGCTTTTCCCAAGGAATAGTTTTGCTTCTTCCCCAGAAGCCTGGCTGTACATACACTCTCAGACCATTGGAGCTACAACACTACCACTCTAGAGTCTCTACCATTCTAGGCAGAATCTACTTCATATCGATTTGTACTAAGAAAAATATTTTTGGAAGATTGCTGTCTCCTGGATGCTGGTCAAAACTGCCTGGGTCCCATCACTATGCTTCAGCACAATGTACAAGCTTCAAAAAGCACTCATATCTAAAGTCAACACACATGACTATATTATGTTCATAGCATCAGTCTAATTATTAAAGACAGCAACAGTTTAATATTAAAACAGCTCTTTTTTATGCTTTAAAATCAGTCTGCCTCCAGAAAGTGATGTAAGATTTCACTGTGTGTTTTTTGCAGGAACTTGGTTCAGATTTACCTGCTAGTATAACATGCCCTTTAGAGCTGATTAATTTATTTCTTGTAGCACAGTGGCTGTATTGCAGATAGCACTGGGATAATACTTCAATAATCAAAATTATGAGCTTTTTTAAGTCATGCTATTTCACTTTATTGCATGAAGATGCCCTTCACATTACAAGCTCACAGATACTTCTAGGATCTGAATCATACAGGGAGATGTTGCCTTGGGAATCTCAATTATCCAGATTCAGGAGAAGCTTAAAGTATTTAAGGAAATGAGAAGGAGAAAAATATATGACATTCCAGTATTGCTTGTTATGCACAGGATTCAAACCTTGATGTCCATCACTCACTATTTAGAGTTTAGAAGGGAGACAGCCTCTCTTGGGCCCTCCTCTAAATAAATGGGTGTTTCCTTCTGTAAGCTGCTTCCTCCAAGGTCAGAATTAGCCTCTGTTGTAGTCCATCAGTTTTATGGTATGAGGGGTTTTTATTTCAGTTTGGGGAGAGAAGAAAAAAAAACCCAGACCAAAAGGTATCTTTATTGGCACACTCAAGAAGAGAGAGGAAATAATTCCAGAAAGATTGCAAAAGCTCAGACACCTTAATTAACTAAGATTGGAAACCCCCTTCAGTTGGCACTAGCCTTCAAATTAAAGCTTAAAAGTCAAATACAGCTATTAGCTGCACCGTTTGACTTTACTGATGTATATCTGCTTTGAGGTGGTGAAGTCAAGAGCAGAATTGGCTGTACTTGTCTTTAACTTAATTTCCTTAAAGGATTAAAAATAATTCAGTCTTAGATGTTGGGGCTGTTTTAAAAGAAGTGTCACCTATCTTAATTTAAACAATCTGTGTATGCCCTTTGAGAGCCCTTCTAATTATAGATGTTGAGGTGCCCTTGAGCCTGAATCAAGTGCTGTTATCTCGTTCAATATATTGTACATTACAGATGATTGTTTTATCTTTCCATCCTAAAGCACATTTTCAGGTTTTGGTCACAGGTTAACATTAATTACATTGCACGTCCTATAGATGAAGGTTCTATAAGCTCCTAAAAAGACAGGCATAATTCATTTACAAGTACACATGCAATGAATTTTCTACTTGTAGAAAAAACTATTCACTTGAGAATGGCCTTCATGAGAACCCTTTGCTCCCAGTGATGGAGTTACTGGTTTGTACTTGCTAAACTGACTGCATGAATGTCTTACCTAAAGAGATCTTAGCTGCATACTTCTTTGACACAATAGTTTAAACAAACAGTTCATTGTGGTGATTATTTTCTCTGTGTTTTAGAGTATGTAATTCTGTAAGTGCAGAAATCGTTAGGCTTTCTAGCCTAAATGATATCCTTTCAGTCTGAAATAGAAACAGAAAGCTTTCAGCTAAGCAGGGTGGAGAACATTTATTCTAAGTTTAACTTAATTATGTTGTTCAGTTAATTAATAACTGCTGGATTCCTGGAGCATATAGGTGACCTCCCGATCATCATGACTGAAAATGTGGTTTCACTCATTGACTTCAACATTAAGCCATTAATCACCACTCTTTTCTCTTATACCAGCACCTGCCTTCTAGACACTGCAATGAAAATAAGCAAAAATAACCTAGCAATTATCAAGCTCCCATGGGCTGACACGATTACTTCCACAAATCAGCCATCAAATAGAACTCACCAACAAATCAGTGGTGTAGAGCCAGGCACTCAGGTGCTGTTGGGATTGCTCTTCACAGAGCATTTGTGGCCCTCAGCTCACCAAAGAAAAGAGATCTCTGCCTAGGGAGGACTCTCTGGGGTAAGAAAGGATACTATTTTTTTCAACAGCTATGATAATGCGTGTACTGCTTCCTGCACATTTTCCTCCCTTGTATTCTTGGACCATCACAGCTTTATAGCTGACACCGTTACTACTTATTTAACCTGTCAGTATTTTACCAAGTTCTTAAACTATGGATAGCATGGTAAATTGTGCTGATCGAATTTATTGTTCATGAAATACGCCTTTTCATTTCTAATTTGTGTGTATTTTCTGTGCTTGTAAATACTATCTCCCAAAAAAATATAGCAAGATTTTAAATGAAGAAATATGGAATTCCTCAGGATGTTTTACATCTTATTTATCTGTTCCACAGAGATATCATTTATGCATAGTGCTCTTTTTAACAATATTAGTTACTTTTTTAATTTGATTTTAGCAGTTTTGAAAAATAACAGACTCTTAAAAATAGAATTGCACAAAGCTTCATGTGCAGGTCACCTTCTTAAGCCATTGAGAGATTATATTCAATGAATTAATTTTAACAACTTGAACATGACAGAACCCTTACATATGGAGAACAACACTGTATTGTACAAGAGTATTTTAGGGATGACATAACACAATGGGTGCTCTGATGCCTGCACTGGCTGATCTCCTAGACTCTCTTTCCCAAGTGAAGCTTGGTAGCAGGTATGGTAAGACATGGATGAGAACACCAAAGGCAATTTATTCCTTTGCTTGACCACAGATTAAACTGAATATGGAGAATTAAACCTTCACAAAAAATTTCCCTTTTTTCCCAAGGAAGTGCCTCATCTGAATCCTGGTGGACCACCTTTTTAAGCATAATTTAATACCATAGTTCTCAAAATTTCAGTACCTTTCTCTAGCTGCTGTTGTCTACTGTCACCCAGGACATGCAGGTTGTGCCATTACTGAGCTTGGAATTGGTAACAAGGTGAACTGCCAAGTCTTCCAGGCTTTCTCCCATCTCTGCTTTATGATTTGCTCATTGATATTTCTGGTCATAGACTCATTTAGGTGGCCAGCTCCACCACTAAATCATGTCCCTAAGCATAACATCTACACCTCCAGGGATGGTGACTCCTCTGCTTACCTGCACAGCTTGCTGCAATGCTTGGGAAACCCTTCAGTGAAGAAATTGTTCCTAATATCCACTATAAACCTCCTCTGGCACAACTTGAGGCCATTTCCTCTTGTTCCACCACTTGTTACTCAGGTAACAAGCCTGATAATCAGGTCCCCGAGTTACATCTGAGTTACAGAAAATACTGATCCTTCACAAAAAAGCAAAGAGATCAGTTTAAATAGCAGATACTAAGGTATCATCGTATGCCTTTCCCCATTAATTTCAGTGAGTAAATGACACGTTCATAAAATGTTTCTCTCAGAGACTGAGACTAGCAGTTGTCAAAAGGTAGGCTGAGTTTATGTGTAATTTCTTCATCTGATAATTTTGATTGTGTGCTTCTGCTCAAAAATAATATTAAAAAAAAGGTCAGACATCAGCATCTCAAAGTTTATTTGAAAAGAAAAGAAGGAAATGATAATTACATTATCATTATGTTCTCTAGACTATTGTGGCATAAGAAGGAAACATAGGTGTTTATTTGGGAGATGAGTCTCAGCCAGCATCCGAGATCTAAATCTTTTTGTCAAATGTTGATAAATTAAATTCTTATAAGTACAAATTTTGGTATTTTGGTTGAGAAGAAAAATAACTTCTCTGTATTGACAGTTAACAATGTAAAGAATAAAGGAATGTTAACTGAAATACTTAGTCACGGAGATTTTATTGGCAATTAATCAGGTGTGTTAATGACTAAAAATAATCCTGCAGGAGTAGACAGCACAAACACACCATACAGCTTGTTTTTAATTCTCAGGCATGTTAGATTTGCATCAACCCCATATTGCTTTAAGCTCATCCTCACAACAGTCAGTTTTCTAGCTTTCCACAATTCGACAACTAGTTGAGAATCACAGCGGTGATAACATTAAAACAATTAAAGTATTGCAATTAAGGAAGAAGAAACAAGTTCTTGTGACTATTCTACTGTGTCAAATTCAGCCACTTCAAGTCCTAAAGAACTAGTGAAGTCTAGGTGAAGCTATAAATACACCTTTTCCTCTTATTACATGCTGTTACTTATTATTACTGTATTTATTCCATTGTTATTCTTTTTGTATGGTATTCCTGCCAGTCACTGGCCATGTAGTCCTATCAAAGGGCACACTGTACCCTTCTCTAGCAGTCATATTGGGAAGCCAATGAGAAGAGACAGGCTCCTGATGTCTCTGGACTCCATCAATAGGTTTTCAAAACAATGTGATGAGAATGAGTGAAAATCTGTTCTCCATTGTTAAAGTGCCTGTGGGTCCATCCGAGAGACAAAAACTTGGGAGCTAATAATTTTTGCATTTTTAGACTCTACTTTTAGGTAAGCCTTGGATCATTGTTTGTCAAGTGTCTGAAAACAAAAGACCAGAAAGAATCAAGATAGTCTGGAAAACCCCTAGAAGCACAGTTATAAAATGCATTTCAGTAGTAGTGAAATTCAAGCCTGCCCTTCACATCAGCAAGGTGTGCCATGGAAAGCAGTCCCAGGGTTTTGAAGCACTGCAACTTCCCCAAAAGGACAGAAATCAATGTGGGAAGGTGGATCACAAGACCTCAACACATGTAAAGCACTTTTAAAGTTTGAGAGCAGATTAAATCTTCTATAAAAACAACAAAGAAAAGTTATTATCTAAAATGAAGATATGCTAATGTGTTCTCACATTTGACAAGAATAAATGCACCATCATAGAAGCATAAGACATTTCTTCTTGTCTGTAGGTTATTGGGATTTCTTTCCATCTAAACAGCCCTGACTTTTAACTGTCATGTGCAAAAGAAATCTAATGGTTAGCATGAACCTGAGTTTTTCTGCATTCTGTGACAGACTCCCTGATAATTAAATGGCAGGAATTTGAAATGAAAAGAAAAATTGAAGCTGACAAATACATTGAAAGAGAGATATGTAATAATCTCAAGGTAATATCACTCTATTCTACATCCTGCAACCCCTTAATAGATGCTGTTATTCTAGAAATCATGCCCATTATTTTTCAAAACCTGTTAAAAATTCTTAGGCAATGTTATTATGATGCAGTAGAAGCCATAGGATGGCAGAAGTGAAGCAAACTTTAAAAGAAATGAAATTACTTTCTCCAGGATACTCTAGTTCTCTGCAAGTCTCTTTCCAGTTCCAGCAATTAATCTTTCTATACATTATCATATCACATTTGGGGTCTTTTTTCAGCACTCCTTTGATTTTGTTAAATTAAGAAATATGTCTGGATTAAGAGGAAACGTGGTGTGGTAACATCCTTGGAATGACATCATTAACAGGGTTGAAGAGTGAGGCAGTTTGTGAATGATAACTAGGGATTATGCAGAAAGGATTTAAGTAACAAAACTAGGAAGGCCATTGTGAGGAAGAGTGAAACAATGATACTATAAGTAGCCTGGATTTTGTTGCCATTGCATAGTACCTGAAAGATTTCAATACCCTAAAGATATATTCCACTGGATCTTTTTGCATAAAAGCTTTTCTACAAATTCATACCGGATTTTCATTTTCATTAACTACTTTCACATCACATCTTGAGATCCCAGGTTAAATGCTTTCTTGGAATATCTTAATTAAGAATAAAAGTAATGTACTTTCTAAGTACGTTCTGTTGGATTTCCAAAGAGATTGAGGCAGTCTCAGAGACAAATGGGTTACTTTAGACACATATTAACTTCACCAGCAGCTAAACCAGTTAAAGACTTATTGAGACCAGTAATTATAGATTCTAGACTGCTACTTACAACCCATTGCCAAAATCTGTACTCCTTGCCACAGGAGAGGGGCTAGAGTACCCCCCACCTTCTTCAGCACAACCTAGCTCCATGTGTCAGCTTGGACAGGGAGGAGGCAGAAGGAGTAACGTGGCCACCCATGTGGTGCTGTAGGTACAGGTGCTTTCAATCCTTCTCTAGCACTGTGCACTGTGGTAGATAAATATATATCTTGCAGAGTCTGGCATTTTGTTTCTTCCTCTTTCCCTTTTCTCCTCCCCCCACGCTCGTTGTAGTTCTTCTTTTCCTCATGCTTTGCTTTTTCTGTCTTTTTTTTTTCTCCTTTTCCTCCTTCTTTCTCTTTTTTCCTTAGATTTCTTAAGTTGCTGTAAACATGGGATTCAGTCTGGTTCTTCTTTCCTTAAAAACAGGGAAAACCAGTCATCATCACAGACAAATGATAAATTGAGCTGAAGGCGCACTGATACTCAAAAGGGAAATTTTGCAGCCTTACATAGCCACGTAAAACTTTGAGCTAATTCTGAATTTAGAGTTTAACCTTAAACAGGTGCTTAAATCCTACTGAAACATGGATGACCTCAAAACCCACGTAAGGTCAAAAACATGCTTAACAGCTTTGCAGAACCAAAATTATACTGTCATTTACCCAAGATGGGGTAATTCCCAGTATCATCTTTATAATTTACATGCTTTAAAAGTCTTCTAATACTTACTTTGGCATTTATCCTACTAAGACTTATCTTTTTTCTTGCTAGGCTTTTGTGTTTAAGTTTAGAGGGGAATCTTTGAACAAGCAGTCAGACTATCTGCACACAAAGGCTTGATACTGGCCCCATTATCCCTGCCTGGAGACCAGTTACTTTTGGTTAACTGAAGCACTGCTTCCAGAAAGCCACTTAGTCCTGACTTCTGGTTATGAAATTCATTCCTCTGATGGCTTGCTCCATCAGTCAAGGCCTGTCATCGTTAGAAGTTTGTGCCTTGTTGCTCAGCTGGCTGTGTCTGTCCTCACTATTCATTGACTCCTGATGTGCTATCTTTGCTAAAGAGTACCCTTTCACCTTTCCCCAGGAAGGCACTCAGCTCAGGTAATTTCTCAGTCTTCTTTTTGACAAAGATAAACAGATTCTCTCATTTTATTACTGTGATAAATTGGACTTTTATTTAATTTTAATTTGATTAAAGTAACCTAATAATTTTCAATTATTTTAATAATTTCTTTGGCCCAAAATAATATTACTTTATTTTTAAAATGTAGGCATCAGAACTGTAAAATTCCATTTCTCATTTAAGATACTTAAGTCTCTTTCAAAGTTCCTTGTGCTGGGACAGGGGTTTTTTTGTCACCTTGCATGGTCTGCATCTCATGTTCCTACACATACAGCTTTTCTTTTGACTCTGTTAAAATGATTTGGACTCAACTTATTGGCTGTTGAGAGCATTTTGTGTTGGTGCCCTGCCCTCATCACTGTAGACATCATTAGATGCTTTTCTACATGTGGGATTAAAACAGCCAAATTGTATAAAGAATAATTTCATATTTGCTTCTAGAACACAAATAGAAATGATGAAGAGTATCACTTAGCACTAATTTGGTGAAAACCATTTAAGAGACTCCATCATGGATTGCCCTTTGAGATTTTAAAGCAGTTCAGTGTAAGGTTATTGATATTATATAGTGCCAACTTCTCAACTCGTGTGTATGTGTGAAGATAGCAAATCAAAAATACATCCACTACATCTATTATGTGTATATAGTACAGCATCAGCCAGCAAGTAACTTCCCTGAAGAATGAAATCAGGTTGGTTTTGACAAGTTGTATAGCAATCAAATTACGTCAAGTGACTTTCATAGGTCTGATAGTTATTAATTCATTTTTACATTTACCTGGAGTTGAAGTCAGGATAACTGTTGTCTACAGCTGCCTGCAACAGGCTGATGGGCAGGTCTGAACATTTACTGTGGAATTTTATTAAGCATGGTAAGTCAGTGGTCTCCTTGTCCAGCTCTTTTATGGTGATGGTTACTCAGGGCAGGTAGTTTAAAAGTAGCTGGAGGGTGAAAATAATATATCGGTTTTTTTAGTTTCTTTTGAATACTAAACAGATCACCTTTCTTAATGAATTAGTGAGCTATACAGCTTTCTTCCAAGAAAAAAAAGATACATTTATTGAAAATGGTACTACTTTCATTATTAGCTGTGCTATCACTCTTCTGTCCCATGACAGGTAAATTTAGTATCATTAAGATTTCTTTGCTCCTAATGTAGTTGTTTTGATTTCATATCACCATTCACACTGCCTCGCAATCATACGTTTCCAAAGTTCTCTTTTGACTTCCATTCTCATTTTCCTGTGCTCCAAAAGCTTAGACAGGGTTTAGGCTGACTGCTGTCTATTCCTCCCTTGCTCTTTGCAACATTTGTTGCTTGTCATCTTTGTCTTGTTTTGATACTGAACAAAAAGGAGCTTTTAGCAAAACATGACTTCTTTGCAACTGTACATCCATGGCTTTTTAATCATCTAGTGTAAGTTTCTAAAGAGTCCTGTGAGAAACCAGAAAAATAAGACTGCCAGGCAGAAAATAGTCACTTCTTCTCTTAATTTCTCTCAGCTTGTGAAAACTCACCTTTATTCTCTGTTTTTCCACATGAATTTAATCAGATTGTGATTGCTGATCTCCAGACTTTGCCAGCTTCCCCTCCAGCGACTACACATTTTTTTTTCTTAAGACAACACAAGGCCTGCAACAGAATTGCTTTGTGTTGGATACAATATTATTGCTGTGAGAATGTACCATCTACAGCTTTGGGATTGTGGCATTTTACTACAGGCTCCCCGGGTGAAATCTACAATCCCTCCAACATAGTGGTTTTTTCTCCTTCTGCTCTGGGTACAAAGTGCTGATAATAGATAACCATGCTGCTCTCCCACTCAATACGCACTCTCCTGTAGCATCCCCTTTTGCCCATCTCCCCCATCTCGGTTTCCCCTCCTGGGTTTTGTCTGACACTTATCAGATGTGGTAATGCTGCATTTCTCTGTGTTGGAGCAGCTCCAGGTCTGTAACTATCTGCATTGCTGTCTGGGTCAGGAGGAAGAAATAAGCAGCAAGAGATGGACTCTCTCAGCTTGGCAGACCAGGGTCCCACAAGGTCACACAGAGCAATGCAAAACTATTGCCACTGCTGCAAAGTCCTCTTTTAGACTGAAATCACCTGGATACCTTGGCATTTTCTGGTGTGACATATCCCAGGCTGAAGTCCTCAGTCAAGTCTGGCTTGCACTATCTCCCCTGGGCAACAAGGTGAGAGAGGTGCTATGTAGCTTTCTTCTTTCTGTTAGTACACCTCCAAGAAATCTGCACCAACTTAGTGTCAAACATTCACAGCATTCAATCACTCAATGAGTCATTTTAAATTGCAAAAAATCTAGATATGGGAAATGAAATCAGAGCAAAAAGGTAATAGAGAAATGATGCAAATATTTGAACAGAAGCACTGCAAGGGCATTTCTTCACAGCACTGCAAGAATCTGCTGTTACCAATCTACCCGAGGTTTCTACCATTATGCTTTTTTAATAATGTAACATGGTTTGGGATTATTTTTTCCCTTTCATGTGCTCTCATTTTTAACTACTTTTTACTTCCTAATATATTTAGAAAACTTCAGTTGAAAACAGCTATGACCCACAGTCTCCACTCAATGTCAAAAATCTGTATGCAGCTGCACCCAATATTTCAGTTTGCATAACTATTTCTGACTTGTTATTAAAGCCACTTCCATAATAAAATTAAATGCAGTTTACATTTAGTAATGTGTCTGTTCACTTGCCTGTAATCAAACTGACAGCTTTTCCTTTAAACAGTCAATCAAGTCTCCAGTTCTTTCTGGCTCTGTTTATTTGATTGGAGTTGATATGTCATAAAACAGAATGGAATATTTTACAAGTTTTGATTACATACTTTGATTTTCTTTAGGATTGAAACTTCTTTCATTCATAAAAAACCACCCTGAATTATTTTAAAAAAAACCCTGATTTTAATTACACAGTTGATGCTGCAGTTACAAAACCCACAATCTGAATTCTAAATGTTTTTCCTCTGTCAAAACTAGCTTAAAAGTCTACACATTAAGTTCTTAATTGATTAGGTTATATCAACAGTTTCACAAATAAAGAATATTTTTTTCTAGGCTATATCCTCTGAATAGAACTCTATTTAAAGATAAGGCAAAAGGATTCTGCTACAGTATCCAGGAGGATCCACTCCACGATCTTACCAGGTGCAGAAGTAAGACTACTGGCCTGCAGTTCCCTGAGTCTGGGGGTTATGTTTCTCTTTTTCCAGTTATCTGGATTTATCTGCCAAGCAGATCTCTAAAGACTCCAAAGTCTGCTCTTCTGAAGTCCAGGGTAGTGAGCTTGCTGTGCACACTCCTTGCTGCCCTAAAGGTCTTGAACTCTACCATTTCATGTTCACTAGAGCCAAGACTGCTCTTGAGGTTCCAATTGCCACCAGAACCTCCTTTTTGGTGAGAGCAAGGTCTAGCATAGCACCTCACCTTATTGTCTTCTTTATCAGTTGGAGTGGGAAGCTATCATCCACACATTCCTGGAACCTCCTGCATTGCTTATGCCCTGCTGCATTGTCCCTCCAACAGATATTACGGTGGTTGAAGTTACCCATGAGGACCAGGGCTTCTGAAAATGAGGCTCCTCCTATCCATCTGTAGATAGAGGTCCTCATCTTTTTGGTCTTCCCAGTCAGGTGGCCTGTAGCAGACCCTCACTACAATTTCACCTGTCCCTGCCCTCCCTTAATCCTGACCTCTAAGCTCTCGGATAGGTCCTTACCCATTTCCATGCACTCTAGCTAATCATTGACATAGAAGACAACACCCCTCTTCATCTCCACTGTCTGTCCATTATGAAGATCTCGTGTCTTTCTATTCCAGCACTGCAGTCATAGGAACCATCCCACCACAACTCCATGATTCCAATAAGATCAGAGCCCTGCACACATTTGCACGGCTCTAACTCCTCCTGTTTATTCCCATGCTACATGTGTTTCCATAGAGACATTTAAGTTGGCCACTGTGCGAAGCTGACTTACTGGTTGTAGTGGCTGGAATTCCTTTGTGCCACTCTTCAGATGCTCTCCTGCTGACCTGTGATCTTTCTCCAGGCTCTGGGAATCTATTGCTGGCACTGGCATCAAACTGATTGGAGTGGGATGGATTAAATTTCCACTCCCTTGGCAACTGTAGTTTAAACCCCTCTTCACCAGCTTGGCAAACCAATGACTGAAGATGGTCTTCCCTTCTCTGACAGGTGGCCTCCATCAGACCTCAGGAGACCAAGTTTCTCAAAGGATGTCCCATGGTCTAAGTAGCCAAAGCCCTGGCTGTGGCACCAGTCCTGTAACCATTTGTTGATCCATTCGATTTGACCAGCCATTTCAAGCCCCTTCCTTTTAACTGTGAGGACTGATGAAAAAACTACTTGTACTCTAGAGTTCCCTACTGCTTCTTTCAAGGCTCTGTCATACTTCTTGATACTCCTCAGACATTATATTTCAGATCAATTCTCAGTTTCAATTTGTAATATTTGGCAGACTGCATGAGCATCAAACATGGCCATATTTTATTCTTTTCATCTTACCCTTTGATCTTTTCACATATTATACATAGACACTTAATGGTCTTACTGCTACAGGCCTCATGGGATCCCATATTCAAAATGTCTCTCGGAAACATGTATTTGAAATAACCATTTGAAAAACTTATGAAAGCAGTATGATTAAATTAACTTCTAATATAACAAGAAAAAAACTAGGACATGTTTTTCAGTCCTGACTCTTTCTTTGGTGTGTCATTATTTTGTAGTTCCAAGGGACCTAGTTTTATAAAGTCTTTTAAGATGTCACTGAGAATCAAACGTTTGGATTGCAGCATTACCAAGGTATGACTTCTAATAAAGATAAACTAAGAATCCAAACCAATGCTATAGCACACACATATTGGGAATGCATGTCATTTATAAATCTCTTCAAATATCTGTCTTTAAATGTATGACACAAACATTGAAAAAAGGTGTAGAACCACTTTAGGTTATTTATTCCCCATGAGCAGTTTAAGTGGGACATATTACCCATAGAAATGGTACCCCCCCTAGTATACATATTCCTATCTTTATACGTATATGATCTGTAAAAGCAATATCTTGAAAGTCTCCCACAGGGAAGACAGGCACAGTGCAAGAAAACATAAGAAGCATAAATCAGAATTGTATCCTTTCCTTTGAAGTTTCATAAATTAACTTTGTGATTGATGCTTTTTTCTGGAAGTTTAGCTCTGTACGATTCTCATAAGGTTTAACATGACTAGAAATGAACAAAAAGAAAAAAAAAGAGAATACCCTTTAACCTGCAAAAATGGCTGCACTGATCCCAAGAGATGGAGGTGTAAGTCCTTCTTACCTAACTTCAATTAGACACTTGGGCTAAACTAGAGAGCTCTGATCCTTTCTTAGCCAGGGAGATGGACCTCTGCAATGCACTGCCTAGCTTCAGGGTCTGTGTGAGGACAGATTAATCACCTTCTCCTAGTAGCTACGAAGACAGTCCAGGTCACTACACAGAGTGCATATATGGTTTTTGCAGGACCACATTTATACAAGAGAAATCTGACCTGGATGTAAAGACTGGTTGGTTATTGTACTATTAATTAACTGTAACTACAGTTTTAGCAGCTCCATAAAAGTGAAAATCTTCTGAATATCTCACTGAGTAAAATAATTAAACTCTATATTTTGGATATAACATTAGTAGAAAGTCACTCTGAAATATCAAGCCTGAGGGGATTCTTATCCCCTGTCCAAGCCTGCTGGATTCTTATAATTCTTCCACACTTTAAGATACTGAAAAAATGAAAAGAAAATTGCCATGTACTTTCTCTCTGTACTCTCTAAATGCGACTCATAAATAAAATTACTGCAGACATTAAAAAAGTTCTCTCTAAATTATTAGAATTCAAATGAACATGATCTATAGACAGAAAATTTGCAATTCAAAAGGTCAAAAAGAATCATCATCCATATTTGAAATGAAAAAAAAAACCTAACCAGAAGAATAGACACTTCTGATGATACATTTATCATCAGTATTTCAAAACTTTTTGAGAAGAAATCCTGATGATTGTATAGCTTTTGAATATATGGGAAAAAGAAGTCATACACCAGTTCTGTAACTGAAGTACATTTCAGTAGTTGTCCTGCCATTATAAGATTGCTTAGATGCTAGAAGCAAAATCTAACAGTTTAATTTAGTCGGTTCCTGTTTGTGGAAATTAATATTAAACTGTTTGGGGTAGTTTTTTACATTAATCTTCTGTGGTTTTTTTGCTGGAGCACTTGCAGCCCCTGGCAAGTAAATAAATGAGGTTATAATAAACCAGTCATTGCAAGAGGGGCAAATTTCTGTATCTTGATGATGAAAAAGCTTATTTAAGTCATTTTAGTGGTTTACAAGACTTCCTAGTAAATATTACAATCTAGCAATGCACAGGACTCTGAGAGTGTTGATCTTAGAGACTTTATTAGAGGTTTCCATGCCTTTTTCAGTTTCATATATGCAACTATTTCCACAGGATTGTCTTCAAAAGAAGCCCATTCTCTGTGCTGGGCAAGACCTGGTGGTGATCTTACCCATAGGTTTCCTTCCCTACACTTTCCACCTGGGAGGGGAGGGGTAAGGTGGTTCCAGGTAGGAAGGAGACAGGAGAGGACCAGCTGATAGCAGCTAAATGCTGGCACAGTCAAGGTGCAAAGTGCAGCTTACCAGGGCAGCTTGGTGCTGCTCACAAGCATGAAGATCATCATGCATTGAGCTTTGCTTTCAGGCCTCCCCAAAAGCAGGCAGGTCAGCTGGTGAAAACTGGTGGTGACTGGTGGCAGTGGCTCTACTCTACCTCACTAGATTCACACTGTTTTTTTTCATCAAACATAAATAATACTCTTGAATCATGGTCAGCAGGGAACTGTAAAAACATTTGATATTTCCCCCTGCTGTAATTTTGCTTTAACTGCAAATAACTGACAGCAGCAATTTTGTCTCTCAGCCCAGGCCTAACTTGATATAGAGTCCCTTGAACCAGTATCTCATTGCTACTCCCTCCACATTAAAGAAAGAGAAGTCTTTATTTTATGTTTTATGGGGGTTTGGCTTTAGCTGAGCTTTGTATGCTCCTCTTACAGAGACTGCTGAAAGAGGCTGTCTAAAATCCTTAGCAACTTTGCAGTTAATTTGCAGTGGGTCTGCAGTTTCAGAGTTTTATGTGCAGAGGCCTAACAGAAGCAGAGAACAAAAATGGGAGAGCCCCTCCTCATGAAAATAAGAATAACCTTGGATACAGCCTCTTTTGCAAGAGGCTTCCCCTTGGGAGAGAATAGACTTCAAATCTGATTCTCAGGTTTTCAAAGTATTCACTCCAGATCTAAAGCAGCCCCTCAGTATGCTCTGACATGTGGCATACTTGCCATAGGCCACAGTATGAAGGACAAAATATCTTCTGACCAGTTGTCTTCTGTTTTATAGCCCAGCATTGCAGCTTTTCCATCCCAGGATCTCACATTCAGTTGCATTTCCAGCATGTTCAAGAACTGGGTTACTGCATTGTACAAGAGAGGGTCCCAAGTAACAAAGATCCCATGACAAAGTTCATCATTCAGGGATGCCTGCGTTACAGCTGTGATTTGGATACAATTCCTCCTCTGCTGGCTAACTGTTAGGAAAGAGCTTACCAAGCTACTGGAATAATTGATTTCTGCCTGCCTACTTTTGACTCTGCTCTCCTAAGATAACTGCATTAGAATGGTGTTTTTTGAATGCATTTTGAATTGTTGGTCAACCACTCTTGCACCTATTTCAAGTTGAGAGGGGATATTTGAGAACTGCAGTTTGCATCTTATGTTGGTGCTGAGTATTGGTATGTTCCTGGGGTCAGTGTCATTTAGAGAATCCTGAAATGTGTGAACTCATTTTTGCTTCATGAATAAAGCCTTCTATGAGCTTCCAGAATGTAGCACAGCCAGGCTTTTGGCACCCTGCTGCCTCCATGGCACCCACTGTGCATCTGTATCCTAACAGTAAGTCTTCTTGTCCAGGAACAGATGGGCTCAGGATTGCCTTTTTACACCAGATTCAACTACCACTTGATAAAATGGAAATTGCCTCTCTCCTCATCACAGTGTGCCTTGTCATTTGGTGATGCAGAGCATGCCCTGGGAGATACACTCAGCCTGGGGAGGGTTTGGGACCAAGATACTGAATTTCCTCATGTAGTGATCTAACTTCCACACCAGTGTGTAAAATGCAGGATGACTTTTGGACTGAAAGTGCCCCTGGCTGCTATATTTTTGTGTTGGGCTCAATGCTATGACATGCTTCAAGGGTACTGCTCAAGGAAGGCAGGTAGAACCTACCCATCTCTCTGCTCCAGATCCTGGTGGTGAAAGTAGCAGCAATTTTATATATATACTAAGAGAAATCTGGAAGGGATGAGGCTAGAAATGTCTCCAGGATACGTTTTCCCATAGCACTGTTCAGGATAGCTTTTGTTTTCATAACTGGGGGGGGACAGGAGGATGACAGGAGGACGGGGGAGCCAAACACACAGGGATATTCCCTTGCATGTTGTCTGTATGATGGATAACGCCCTTAGAGCCTATGAGATGAAAATGTCAGGACAGAAATATTTTGGAAGATGCCAGTCAAGTGCACACCTTCCTCAGTATTGTCAAGCATCTAAGAAATACTTTAAATTAAATACTTCATTATGTATCCTGGTATGAAGAGCTGCAGGAGATAAAAATGGAAGCATTACTATTCATGGGTCCATTTATCATAAGTAAGATGAATTTACATGTTCTCAGGCTACTCAGCCTGAGCAGTGTGCAAGGCACCATTTATACAGACCTCTGCTAGTTCTCAAAAAAACCTGAAACTGCTGTCCCTGAGATGAAAGGTCTTATTCATAAATGCAGCTTCCCACATTAAAAATGAAAATGCCAGGCTGATATGTCATCGTAAATTAAGCATCAGTAATGTTCAGACATGACCAATCCATCTAATTTGAAGCCAAAGAAGAATTATTTTAATTTCCAAGCTCATTTAGATTGTATCTAAACCAGAAGTGTTTATTTTTCAAAGGATATGAAGCATGTTACACTAATACCACCAGACTCATTACTTGAAGGAAGGACTAAAATTTTCTGTTATTAGACAAAGTCTTGTTGCTTTTTGGCAATTTAGCAGTTTTCCAGGTTTGACTGTAAGGCACTGACCACATTTGCATTTTTTCTGGGTGGCAGATAGTAAGTGAATTTATCCCACATCGTTTCCTATTGGGTTATTTATATTTATATATTCAGGAGACTGATCTGGTTTAAAAATGTCTCCTTACAAAATCATCTCATGATTACCAGACTGGAATGGACCTGTTTCATTATTATTTTATTATTAGTAATAGCTGTAGTAGTATTATAAGACTGAAAAACTACCTGGTTTTCCCTATGTTTAATTTAGACACAAACCCTTGTCTCTGTTCATGAGACCCATAGAACTCATGCTGCCATCACAGCCTCCATCATCAGAGTTTCAATAGAAGGAAATTCTGCATAGAACATTTTCTGTTCAACTTTTCTCCCTTTAGACACAATTTTTTCCTGATGTTCAGGTATTTCCAATGCTTTCATTAATGTTTCATTTTTTTGTCCCCAGGAAACATCTCTTTCAGGCACATTTGCCTCCCAAAGCCTGGCAGACGCTGACGGAGGAATCATTTTGGCATCCAGTAAGGGCCACCTCATTTGTCACTGTGCTGCCCGTACTGCCCTCCACAGCTCCTTTTGCCTCACCCTCTCTGACCTCCAGTTCTTTACACATTTGTAGAGAATGGAATTTGTCTTCATAGCTCTTGCAATTCTCTGTTTTTTATGTTTGTTTTTGAGTTTGGCCATCTGTTCTGTGTAGAAGGAAAGGCTTAAGGAGAAAGGGAGATGTGTATGCCTTAACAAAACACTTTCTTTAGCTTTTTCCATGTATTTGACTGATAATTCCTGTTCTTTTTGTCTCTCATGATTTGCCTTCATTAAATGCTCTGATCCTTACACTTAAAAATGTACTTAGATCAGTGGTGCTTCCTTACAGATCTCCTTCCTCTCTAAACATTGAGTCCCTTGACACTAAATCAAGACAGAAAAGAAAAGCTTCCTAAGGTACACTGTGAGGTGCGTGTGCAGTGCAAACCCAGCCAGTGGAAAGGATTAATTCAAGACTGAAATTTCTTTTTAAGCTGGAGAGGTGTGCTGGGAAGGTGTTAAACACAGATAAGGTTAGGAGATCGAGGGACACAAAGTCTGAAGTTGCATTTCTGGAGAATTTGGTAAAAAATATGCCAGATGAAGTATTAAATAAGGATTCAACTGGACAGTGCAGTATCTGGTAGAGAGGTGTTAAAGCAGAGCCCTTGCCCTGGAAGACCAGGGAAGCTGGAAAGGACACAAGGAGGAATAAAGGCAGTGATGGTGTTGCCTGCAAAGAGCAGGGATGTGCTGAGACCATGACAAAATTTGGGCTGTGGATTCAGTTCCCTGCTCTACCCTTCAGGCAGTGGAACAAGCATTATGTAATTAATGCTTGTGAAACTTCAGAACTTTTGTGGCTTCCTCTCCACAGAGTCTACTGTTTAACATTGAATCTACTGATGGACAATGAAAACCTAATTTGAGAATCCAGATTCTGTCTCTAAAACACTTCTGGAAAAAAAAAATAAAAGAAAGATTTTGAAAAAGTAGAATTAGCTGAAAATCTTGCTGTTTCTACCCAAGCTGAAGAAAGACTGCCTGGAAGCTTCCTTCTGATATTATTTTTGCATTTTCCTTAGAAGCCCTTAGGGTCTCAGACTGTAGCTCTGTCTAAGAGAAAATGAAAAATGCATCTGAATATATCTGCCATAAAAACAACTGGAATAAAGAAAAAAAAAATGCCTCTGGCTAAGAGAATTTGGAAAAATTAGAAGGAAGGCTACAGGAAACTCCTTGAATGGGTTGGTACAGGTTGTCTATGGGGCCCTGGGAGAGTGAGCACTGTATGTCTTTGAAAGGAAACGAAGAGAAACACACGTATCATAAATAGACTTAAATATCCTGTCCAGAGAATTCTACCTCCATTTGAAGTTTTTAACAGTTCACAAAATATAACTTTGGAAAAAAAAAAAAGAAAAAGGAGGAAAATTATTAAAAAAACATGAGTATTGAGTATGTGATTTGCTGCTGGCATAAAGATTGTCCTGTGGTAGAAAGAAAGAACTTTCCCTCTTTCTCATGTAAAAAAGTTAAGGATGAAAGCTATACTGAAAAGGACCAAAAAACCAGAGCAGTTGTGCTCTTACATGCTTAGGACCTGCACAAATGAGGCATTTTCTGGCCTTCAGTCCTAGCCTGGCTGAAGCACCTGAGAGGCTGAAGTATGTCCACCTGTTGCAATGTTTGTCTAGCACGAGACAGTCCTCAAGACAGTGCCCACATTTAAAAAATCAGTTTTACAGTTTCCAGCAGTACCCTCCTCTTAGCTTTCTCTTTGAACTGGTTTAAATATCTCCTTGCTTGGTAAGCTGGCTGTAGGAGAACCCATGAGAAGCTCCTTAACAATGAGCACTAAGCATGTAGGGAGCACACACTTAGACAGACTGACACAGCATCACCAACTCCTGGTCTGGAGTACACTGTTTAAGGCTTTGCACCATAAGAGTTATCACAATGTCAAGGCCCATTTTTTGCAGCTGTTTTAAATCTGTATTGAGCAGCCATTAAGTCCTCATTGATACATATGGAGCATAAAGTTACATGCTTTGATTGCCTCAGGGTCTTCAAAAGTGCTATGAGACACAGTTATGACTGAGAGCTACATTTGCCTAGTGGCTTAACAACAATAAGAGAAAGATAATCAGGATATCTCCAACCACTATCATTTACTTAGTGATACATCCTTTTATTGTTTGCTCAGCTTCTAGATGAGTTTAATTTCAAATTGACATTTGGCCTCTTGTCTCTTTGTGGCAAAACAACCAGAATAATATTTAATTACAGTTCTTCTGTTTAATGTAGAATTTTAAAAGTAGACCAGAGTTGAGTTCTGCAGTACTTCTTAAATATATGAATGCTCTCACAAAAATCACGTTATCTTGAAGAAAACATTCGTGCCTTCATCTCAGTGTTTCCTCAGTAACATAATTAGGTTTCCTAAAACTTTTATGATTCATTCTTTGTGGTGAGAGAGAAGTTCCCATTCCATTTCAGGCCTGACAAATCAATGTTGTTGGCGTTCCTGGTTCTCTCCAAAGGGAGTATCAGGGGCTTTTTTTTGGGGGGGTGGGGGATAGGCATAATAAATTATTTTATTTCTGCAGTGAGCGTATCCTTAGATTTATCACTACCTCAAACCAATTTCCTACAGAGACCGAAAGCTGTCTTAGATGCAGACAGCGTTTTTCACATGAACTGTTTCTAGCATCCCATTTTAGTGCTTTTTGGAAGCCTATTGCTACACTGGTAATGGATTTTCTCACTCTGCCAAGTTATCTGACAGCTAGTTGATAGCCAGTGATAAGCTAACATACATATATGCTAGACAGGTGCCTGCATGTGATTGAATTAACGTTATCTGAATTTAAACTCTGTTTTTCACACTCTGAAAGTACACAAAGAGGAAGCAATCAGCAATTACAGAACCTGAGATATGAAACACCACAATGGGTTCTCAGTGCTAGGAACTTCCTGAGCTAGTAGGGTATTTTGGTTAGCTAGGTTGATAAATACAGAAATTTGGCTGCCTGGTATCAGGTGACTCAATAGCTGCTGTGTTATTGATGCTTTACAGTCTCAGCTGAGCTTCATACTTGGTGCTAGCTCTTCAGATAATTTGAGGGCATGAGAAAACATAATGTCAATCTCACAATGTGTTGCTGAAAGTCTTAAGGGTTATCAGAAAAGTGTTCTTCTGGAAATTCCCCACAGCAACCCAAGCCCCTTAAAATCACAGGTTTCATGTTTGACACAGTCCTAGTGATCCTCATCCAGAGATTTTCTTTGCCCATTCCTGTCATCTTCTGCCATAGCCCACTTTGTAAAATGTTACTTCTGGTCATTAAAAAAGTAATTTTCCAGAAAATTCCTAGGTCTTGCTATCTCAGAAAGCACTATCCTGGGCTGCCAAAAGGGCTCAGACCCACAGGTCAACAATAGCTTGTGGTGGGTTTACTTTAGCTGTGTGCCAGGTACTCACCAAGCCATTCTCAGCAGGACTAAGGGAAGAAAATAAGATGGAAAAAACTCTTGGGTCAACATAAAGGAAGTTTAGTGAAACTAAAGCAAAGGCTGTGTGTGGAAGCAAAGGAAAACTAAAGATTTATTCTCTACTTCCCATCAGCAGGTGATGTCTGGCCCCTTTCCCAGGAAGCAGGGCTCTGGTACATGTAGCTGGTGCTCTGTAGGACAAGAGGATAAGCCCCCTCCTACTATATTTCCCTAGCTTTTGTTGTTGAGCCAAAATCAATTCTCCTGGTTGTGTCCCCTCCCAAGATCTTGCCCACCCCATCCCACTGCAGGGGGAATGTTGGTACAGCCTCTGTGCTGGGCGAGCCCTGCCCAGCAGTAGCCACATCACGGGGGTGTTTTCAGCACCTCTCCAGCTCAGTGCAAAGCACAGCACTGGGAGGGCTGCTGTGGGGAACATTAACTCCAGCTCAGCCAG
>JANHFX010004595.1:0-17569 GCA_027560015.1 Chloroceryle amazona
GCGCCTGCGCACAAGTGGCGCGGCGCGGCGCGGCGCTGGCGCGCTCGCCCCGGGGCCGAGGTGGCGGGAGGGCGGCTGGCTGCGCATGCGTAGGGCTGGCGTCGAGCGCGGAGGCCAATGGGCCGAGGCAGCCGTGAGGGCTCGGTATGGCTGGCAGCGCCAAGTCCTTCTTGGCCGATGCGGGCTACGGCGAGCAGGAGCTGGACGCCAACTCCGCCCTCATGGAGTTGGACAAAGGTGAGGTCGGGCGGGTTCCGGGTTGCCGGCGGCTTTGGGGAGCGGGGCTGGGGCTCCCTGCCCCGAGAGGCTGCCGTTAGTACTCGCTCTCTGCCCGCTGACGCGCTGAGGTGGGGGAGGCGGTCCCATTCTGTCCCGTTCTGTTCTGTTCTTTCCAGTCCTTCTGTGCTTAGCGGCCGTGAGTTTTGTTTTGCTTTACGGCGGCCGGCTTGTGGAGGAAGGACCTGGTTACGAAGGAGCATCGGTATCTGCAGTAATTGCTGTTGTCTCCTTTAGGCCTCAGGTCTGGCAAACTTGGGGAGCAGTGCGAAGCCGTCGTTCGTTTTCCCAGACTCTTCCAGAAATATCCTTTCCCTATTCTCATTAATTCAGCTTTCCTAAAGCTGGCTGATGTTTTCAGAGTGGGGTGAGTAGTATCCGCCTCCGTCTAGTCCTATCTCTGACCCGCAGTAGTGCGCTGTAGCTTGGAGTGTTGCTGCATTGGAGCCTGGGCAGTCACAGGATTTTGCTGCTTGCCTGGTAATGCCACAGCGGTACCCATGCTACTGAGGACAAGTTGTGCTTGACTGAAGCTTGCCCCATCTTGAGTGGGCTTAAGTGGCAATGAGTGATTAACGACACCGTTCTTTTCCATCTGTCCTAGTTTGAGGATTCACTTGATGTCCGGTTTAAGTTCACCGGTGTAAATTTGGCTTCATTGGCACATTTAAATTAATAATAAATGGATGAATGAGCATACGTACAAATTCCATCTATGAGGAACATTAATAACAAAGCCAAGCCTAAAGTGTAGTTTTTTTCAGATGTCTAAGTGATACATATGATGGACTTGGAGCTACTTTGTGATAGCTTATGAAGTTACACTCTTTGTTAGCTCCAGGAAAGAAAGATTCACTCACACCTGGCAATATCAATTAAAACTTTTCTGTCTTAGTCCTGGACACACTTTACTAGCAGAGTTAGATCCTGAAGTGTGAACAAAACGGGCATTTGCCTACACTTCTTCTCACAGGTTCATTTCCCTGGACTGGGCCTAAGATTGACACTACCTGTACTAGAAAATAACAATAGTGATTAAGAGTCATCAATCTACTTAATGTTTCTAAAACATAGACCTTTCCTGTTTTAATTTACTCTTGGAAGATGTTTGGGTTTTTTTAAAATAATTTCACATTTAAAGTGTTTTGAGTTTTTATTATAAAAGTCTGATAAAGAAATGTCTTTGTCTTCTAATAGAAACAACTTCCTGAGGCTGTGTGTGCTGAAAGTTACTCAGCAGAGTGAGAAGCACTTAGAGAAGATTCTAAATGTGGATGAGTTTGTCAAAAGAGTTTTCTCAGTAATTCATAGCAATGATCCAGTTGCTCGGGCTATTACACTTCGGTATGTATTACATAAATGAACCTAACTTACTTCAGTTTTCAAGCTAATTGTTAGTATGCTAGTCTGGAATAACAAAATCTGCAAGTACCACGAATGAAATGTAGGAGGCATCTTATACATTGTTCTTAGAGTTAAAAGCAACATCTGTCTTTAAAGGGGGTAAACAGTAAGGGTCTTTGATCAGAAGACAAGGTTATTAACCATTTATGATGGTCAAAATTTTGTGGATGGCTCTGGGCAAAACAGAATTTGCAGTATTGAAATTTTGTGCGCTCAAGAGAAGAAAAATCAACCTCTTGTATGCACAATCCAGACAGTAGTTATGTGCAAATATCATATGTTGCCTATGATATATTTAGACCAGGACCAAAAGGAAAGTGCTTCCTTACATATCAAAATGATTTTGGTTAACATGTAACCAAAACTTATTTATGTGAACCTGGTTATGCTTGCATCTATAGGCCTAGAAGTTTTACTGCTTGTTGGTCTGTGATCAATAACTTCTAAGCAAGTGCCATTGTGTTTGTCGATTGCTTTTGATATCCTGGGAATTAAATGGAGGGGGAATAAATTAAGCTATCTTTAATATCACTTTCCTGCTTTGGTGTCTGTGTGTCTAACACCATCCAGCATGATCATCTTAACTGTATATTCCAGCAAGTGAATCCAAATGTGAGGAGAGTACTCTTCTTTCTCCCTTTGTATTCTTTGAATCTGTCTAGAACTGTTACTGATTTCACTATTGCAAGATGGGAGGCATTAATAGGAGTTTGTTGGATTATCTCATATGTCAGTTTCTTCTTTAGATATTTTGAGATTGTGCTTTCATGCTCTAGTGTCTGAGAAGTCTGTAAATACAGTATATCAAGGTGTTTTCTTGTAGTTCAGTATTCTAACATAAGATTGTAGTTGCTGACTGATACTGAGGGCTACCTTTACAGACTACTAGAAGTCCCAGGAGTCTTCTGGGTTTGAAAAAATACTTCAGTTACTAACCAATGCACAGATTGCATCAAGGGAAAGGTTGTAATGGCTGTTGGTTCAGCAGTTTCAGATGAAAATCTTCAGCTGATGTGTTTTTGTCTTCCTTATGTAGTGTCAGTAAGGAAGAACATGCTGAAAACAGATCTCCTAAAACAAAACTTTGTGTCTGGAATTTTATTGAGAGATAACTATGTAAATATTTGCATAGAACTCTATTAAACCATCAGTGCAAAACCTGCATTCATTCTTCTTATAAATGGATTATTCTAAATATGTATGAAAAGTAATTTCTGATATATTTGTAGCAAAGTATAGATTGATTTACTCTGGTTTTAGCAGTTACACAAAAGATACTGCACTATTCCCAGTAGTAACCTTATCTCACAAAAGATCTCATAAACAAACTATAAAAGTGAGATACTTGCTTGACCCTGGTAACATTCTAGAAACTTTGCATGTTTAGCCTGTGTTTAAAATTTATCACTGTTCAGATATTTATCACTTATTTACTTCTGCAGTCTGAACTGGGGAGAGAGGTTGAAAGGGTGGAAACAGTTCTCTAAATGCCGCCTTTGGTCCCCCTAAACTACCACATTTCTGAATTTCTGTCCTATGATGTGTACTTTCTGTGTATTTGAAAATAGCCATCCATACAGTTAGCATTAAATCTCTTATATTGATACCAGAGCTTGAACATAAAAACATCTTAAAAAACGTCTTGTTCTCAGTGCTATAGTGCATTCTTAATTTTATAAGAATTCTTGGTAAATTTGTCACTGTGCCCATTTCAAGCTAAAAGGTATCAAAATGTAGTTAATTTTTTATTAAACCACTGATATACCGCACATAACAAAATTTGTTACCTTGTAATTATATGCCTACTTTCAGCATTTGTTCCTGTAATAGACAAGAAAGAGCACATTTTATATAAAAAAGTAGTCAATAACCTGTCCTTTTACATTTTTGTTTGGTTTAATCTTGCTTTTCTTCATGTTCATTGTTCTTACTGATTTTGCTGATATTTATTTCTGTAGGATGTTGGGCAGCATGGCATCTATTATTCCAGAAAGGAAGAATGCACATCACAGCATTCGTCAGAGTTTGGATTCCCATGATAATGTGGAAGTTGAAGCTGCTATATTTGCTGCTGCCAACTTTTCTGCACAGTCAAAGTAAGATCTAATTTTTTTCTTTTTTTTTTTTTTTCATATTAGAGAGAATGGCATCTCGATTGACACTGGCATTCACAAGCCTTAATATTTCCTTCTGTCTTGCTAATAGTGTCATTTATAGCAAAATATTTAATTATGTGCGATACCAGTTTTATAAAGAAATCTGAATAAGAGTCTAACTTTTCTTCTAAAATAGTAATGGAAAGGTGATAAATATGAGAATGCGAAGTGGAATAGCAGCCTTAATCAAGCATTATTTCCCAGAAATTATATTAGGGAGCAAAAGGTTCCCTGCTTGTCACCTTGACATATTTTTATCATTTGATCATGCCAATGTGCAGAGGTTCCAAAACAACTTAGGTTTTGGCAAGCACTCCTTTGTAAACACATTAGTAGTTTAGTTGGGTTTTATTTTATTTATTTTTCATATCACCTGGCACTTTGTCTTTTCTCTACAGGGATTTTGCTGCTGGAATATGTAATAAAATCAGCGAGATGATTCAAGGTACATGTGTATATTGAATGATGAAAGGGAAAAGCTAATTTCTTTGAGAATTCTTTATTATTCCTATGTAAATACTGGACATCAGAATGCTGTTGCCTTTATCCTCAAATTATTTCAGGTTTTAAGTTAACCTAGCTAACCAATAATCTGATGTCTGGCCCTCATGTCTTCTGAAACTTAAGTTCTCAAAACACACGTGTGGTAAAGAATAAAAACTCATCTATAGTACAACAAATAAACTTATATGGGCTATCACTGGTTGCTTCAGATGAGATCATGTGTGTAACCAGTGATAAATCAAGGAGCAACCTTCTCAAAGAACCGTGAAAGTGCTAGATGCTGCTAGCCAGTAGGTGAGTTATTTGAAGCTAGCGCAGGTGTCTGCACAGTTTGTGTTCAACAGTGTTAGCAATGCAGACATATTGTGTGGCTCGGTAGTGCCGAAAGCCAGTACAAAGGACTAACGATTGGTCTGTGTTTCTTTTCCTTGTTGCAGGTTTGGCCACACCTGTTGACTTGAAATTGAAGCTGATCCCTATTCTACAGCACATGCATCATGATGCTAGCTTGGCCTCCAGCTCCCGGCAGCTGCTACAGCAGTTGGTAACATCATATCCCTCTACCAAGATGGTCATTGTTACCCTGCACACCTTTACTCTGCTTGCTGCTTCTTCTCTGGTTGACATTCCTAAACAGGTAATTCCCACTGATTCATTCCTCTAACTTAAAGTACCAACTACGTTTAAAAAATAATTCAGATTGTAGCTGATGGCAAGAAAAAATCCTGATGGATACGCTCGGACGGTTGCTCCTATGTGCTCTAGAGAAAGAATACCCTGAAAACTGCTGCTGCATTTATAGTTTTTGCCCTCTCTGGTCTCACTTTCAGATAATTCCATAAAACACAAGAACCCTTCTTTATAGATCATAACTTGTCTTTCTTTAAATCATCTGGGATTGAAGTCAACCATGGGCAATCAATTTTTAGGAAAGCAAGCGCCCTGACATTTTCTAAAAATAGAACACCTTTCATTTTATCTCTAGAACCCAGGCTTCACTTTTCACTGCTGTATATTCTCTTGGGTTAAAAGTGTGCCTTTTTCCTTCCTTGCAGTCAAGCAAATGAATATTTCAATAGCATCAAGTGCATTTAAAAATCTTCTTTATGAAGAGCTCTGGGGAATTTGAACCTGTTGCTATAATTTAGGACTATAAACCAAGTTGTGGGTGAGCAGTGATGGAAAAATACAGTCCTTTTATGTTCTGATAATGTGCTTTGTAGATGTGATTTATACAGCAGGTCTGAACACAGTGACATTTGAGTTTTATCTTAACTAATCCTTATGAAGTAGTCATGAAAACCTATATGCTTTCTTTCTATCCTGTACCACTGTGGAAGGCTGGTGTCTGTTGCTCTTTGACTAATAGCGTTCATCTGTCTGAAACTTCTTTTTGGTATGGCTGATTTCTGTACTTCAGAGGATGCTTTTGATAGTACTGAACCTAAGCCAGCTGAAATAACATTACAACACTTGGTGCACTTTTTTTTTTTTAATGTTGATTTAGGCTGTATTTCTGTATATTTTTCAGGAGTACTTTTGAAAAGACTTCCTTCTAGTAGCATCTCTTAATCAATTAATTTACTTTGTTACAGATCCAACTTTTGTTGCAGTACTTGAAGAATGATCCCAGGAACGCTGTGAAGAGGCTTGCAATCCAAGATTTAAAATTGTTGGCCAACAAGACGCCACATACGTGGAGTAGAGAAAATATTCAGGTTTTAAGATGAAGTTTATTATGAAATTTTGCATTTAGTTTTAGAATTCTTTTCAGAAGAACAGTTTGGGAGGTAAAGTAAGGAAAAACACACAACTCCGTATCCTTAAGTTATGTAACACTGCCAACCAGAGTAGCCAAGTATTAATTAATAGTTCATAGAATCATGGAATATCCCTAGTTGGATAAGTTGACACATAAGGATCAAAGGAACTGAGAAAAGGCATGTCTTGTGTAGAAGGCCTTTTTACAGTAAGGAATTATCTTTTCCATCTGCCAAACTCAGATAATAGACTTGAGAGGTGAATGGTTAGATTAATCTTACAGTACTGAGTACATGTTAATGCTCTCATGTAACACACTCTGGGATTTGTCAAAGCATGTCATCCAGCAAGGTACACTTGACAGGACAAATGTAATTTTGACTTAATTTTTTAGTATTTATGGCTCATTTTCAATGGTATCCTTGTGGATCCTGTTGTACAAATGAGACCCTAGAAGGTGTTTATAATGCATCTGTGTTAATTTGGGGAAACAGTTGTCATATTATCGATGTATTCTGTATTTTTTCTCATGCTAATCTTTAGGCACTTTGTGAGTCTGCTCTTCACACTCCTTATGACAGCTTGAAACTGGGCATGCTATCTGTTCTTTCCACGTTATCAGGGACCATTGCCATTAAACAGTACTTCAGCAGTGCTCCAGGTAAGAAAACTAAATTAGATGATTATCCTTGGCATTTTTAATGGGTTGGCCATCTGCTGATAATCAGTTTAATCTAAACACTTTGTAGCATATTCCAAAACTATTTTTGAACGTCAGAACACTAGCTGAGATTCAGACCACGTTCATCATCTGTAAACTTAAGATCTTAGACCATGAGTAGTCATGGTCTAAGATTTTTCTTCTGGGTTTTGTAGTTAATATGCTATATGAAAGGGGGTTTTACCTTTGGGTCTTCAGCATTTCTTCATAAAATGAAGAAACGCAATGCCTCACAAAGGGCTGACCTGCATTCTGCTTAAGGTGCTTTGAAACCATGGATGGGCATAGATTTTTGATTAGCATGGAGTCTTAATGCTGTGAGAGTGGGCTGGTGTGTTACCCTGGCACAGTGAAGCTATGCCACTCTTGTGGGAATGTCATGCTTCAGTACCAGAAGATCGCTTCTGCCTTCTCATTGTATTCTGGAAAAATGGACATTTTGAAGTATCTTGTTCTTAAAAGGGTGATCATGCTGTTACCTTTTTTTTTTTTTTTTTTTTAATTGAAAGCCAGATTGCCCTAATGAGTATTACAAATGCAACTACATGGGCTTCAGAAATGGAGAGGAAAAGTACATCTTCAGTCATGCTGGCATGTCTTAATTATTAATATGCTCACTAGGGTTTTTTTAATCAGACATAATATTTCTTAAGGCAGTTATTTTTCTGAGTCCCTGAAACATTAGCCTTAAGACCCAAATATCCCTTCTCAGGTATGTTCAGGAATGGAGGGAGAGCCTCTCTGGAGAGGGAGAGAGGTAGAGATTTTTATCTTATCCTTTAAACATATGGTGGTGGGGGGGAAAAAGGGTAATCGTAATTCAATACAGGTTTTTGCAGAAATGGACTTAAAAAGATCTGTAGTGGAATTATGGACTGTGCTGTTTCATGTTTTGTTTGCCTTGTCTTTATTTAGGAACAGCAGCTACAACTGCAAGATCATTTGATTTAGTAAAATTAGCTCAAGAGTGCTGTTACCATAATAACCGTGGCATTGCAGCTCATGGTGTGAGAATTCTGACCAATATATCAGCCTCTTGTCAGGAAAAAGGTAATGAAAGCAAGGACAATTAAATGTATTGTTCACAGTCAGCACTTTACACATTGTAATTGGACTCCATGAACCTGTCTGCAAGTGTGAGCCTTCGTGCTTTTTTGGGAGAATGGGGACTATGATCTAGGAGAAAATACTCTGTATGATTTTATGAATGGCTGTGGAGATTCCGTATTTGTCTAATTTAGAGAAAATTACTGGGCAAAGTAGGACTTCTGCTAAATAAATGCTTTTCTTGCCTTTGCTGTAAAACTAGTGAATTGTTTGTCAGCCTTTGAAAACTGCACAAAGTCTGTTGCAAAAGCATAACAGGGCATTTAGAAGTCTTAGTCCAGAGATTAATGTGCCCTCTACAACTGTCACCATTGGTGTGACAGCTGCATAGTTCCCTGGAATGTTCAGAAATGTTTCTAATCAGAATAAGGTAATGCAGAAGTATGACAAGTATCTTCCTAATGACTCAACACCAGTCGAAGTGTCACACCAGTTATGGTCAGAAAACATAACAGGGAACTAAATGACTCCATTTCTCTTTTTCTTAGATCTTCTGCCTTTGGAGCAAGATGCTGTTTTTGGCTTAGAAGCACTTCTTGTTCTCTGTAGTCAAGATGACAGTCCAGGAGCTCAGGCAACCTTAAAGGTGACATTACTGTTGTCTTCCACTAGCATAGCTGTAAGCTATAGTAATAGCTTGTATAACAGAAAGGCTTGTGCGCACTAGACCCTTTCTGGAATAACATAACATGCTGGAAGGAAATGAAGATTTTTCTGTGTTTTGCCCATAACCAGAGTTCAAAGAGGTAGAGAAAGTGAGCACAACTATAGTGTAACTCCTCACAGCTCTAGAATAAGTTGATTACTGGGGGGAGGGAGGAATTGCATTCCTCTCAGAGGAACAGTTGTAATGAAATATCAACTTGAACTTGGGATAGAGGTCTCTGGAGGACAAAGAGAATCTTGCTTTTTGGAGATGGATGCACTGTGCATGATTACCACACTTTTATAAACTCTTTTTTTTTTCCCCACTTCATAAGCTGCTACCAGTAATTTTATGTCTCTACCTGTAAAAGCTGGTGGTATGAGAAAGAAGATTATTGTTTCTTGAATTTGTGATAACATTTTTGTGCTGCAAGTTCAGGGACAGAGGCTTGGGCTCACAGAAAAATCTCATCTCTTCTAGAGTACATTGTTCTGAAAATACCAGATCTTCTATATTTCTGCAATCATACTTGCAGATAAATGTCTGGTGCTGTTTTTGTTTAAGTAGACATTGTATTTATTGTACCTGTTGATTGCGTTGAATCGCAGATCACGTTAACGTGTATGGTGAAGCTGGTCAAGTGCCGTCCTCACCTGAGCCAGTCAGTAGTTGAATCCCTGCTGACCCAGTTGCCCAGTGCCCAGGATGCAGCCAGGATTCTCATGTGCCACTGTTTAGCAGCTATTGCCATGCAGCTGCCTGTCCTAGCAGATGGGATGCTAGGAGACCTGATGGACCTATATAAATTAATTGGACAATCTACCACAGATAAAAAACAAGAACTCTTGGTAAGACCTCTTGATGAATAGCTCTCTGTGGATAAAGTCTACATAAACTACTGAGGATAGAATTAGTATTTTTTTTTAGAAAGGAGGCTCAGCCATTTCTTATGATCATGTTGACGTGCCAGTTTATAGCCACTGTTTTCAGTTTTGCTTTAACTTTTGACTACATATGTCAGTGTTAAGTGTCAAAATCTCATAGAGCTAAGTATGCAGTGTATTTCATTAGACTTTCCAGCAGATGGCACTGCTTAGACAAACCTACCTATTGAAATTACTGGGGCATCTGTAAAATAAAGGTTATAGGAAAACAAAATGGCAATTAGCTCAATTTACATATGGTACTTTGATACACATGACTTATTATACTGTAACAGATAAAAATGTTTTTATTACATGTATCTGGAATTAATTTGATATTTTGAGAGAAAATACAAACTGCATGATAATTTATTTGAAGCATTCAAAATATCTCAGTTAAAAGCCACAGTAAAGATTCTCTAAGTGAAAGTGACTTTCATCTACAAGAAATACTTGTGTTTCCGTAACTACTTAAGACATATGACTGAGAAGTAATTTTGAGTCCAAAATCAAGCAGATCAGTTCTAGTAGTTTAGGAAACAGGATTGTGGGGTTTTTATGGTTGTTTTTTTTTCTGTGTTTGTTTTTTTTGTTTTGTTTTGTTTTGTTGTTTCTTGTTTGTTTGTTTTTTTTTTTAAGTTCCTGAACTATAACCTCCTTCCTCACCCTTCCACTCTTCATTAGGTTTCTCTTGCCACAGTGATATTTGTTTCCAGTCAGAAAGCTTTATCTTCAGAAATCAAAACTGTTATCAAACAGCAGCTTGAGAATGCCTCCAATGGCTGGACAGCCTACAGGATAGCCAGGCAGGCTTCCAGGATGGTGAGTGAAAATATCTAGATGAACATGTTTTGGGGTTGTTGGAAGGACACTAGTGATTTCGTTGAACTGGAAAAAGAAAGTAAGGCAAATGGTGGGACTTGGGAGGGGGGAAATGGAGGCTGCAAAAAGAATAAAAACCAAACAAGCTAACCTTGTAATTCCCTGGAATGCAGAATTAGGATAGCCATCCTATCAGGATGTTTTTTCACTTGTCTTTTTGAAGTATTTGAGAAGGAAGTAATGACCTGACGCTTTCTTAAGTGCATGCCTAATCTGCATTGTCCATCTGTCCTTTACAAGGTTATATGGGCTATCCTGATGTGTGCTTCTTCAATGTGAAGAAAGAAAGAAAAAGATACTGTTTTGCTTTTTCCTTCAGTAAAGTTACAGCTGGGGTTAGAATTATGTAGAAACCTTATGAGTTGCTGGGGTAAATGTCATATTTGTTTCTCATCTTATTGAATTATTTTGTGTAAAGAAGTATGCTTTATAAAGCATATTGAAATATTGATATTAATAATTAATAAGCATTTGTGCTTTTATTTATTGTTAGGATTGTCATGATCAAACGGCTGGAAGAAGTTTCACGATTTCTATTTTTCAATTAAGAGTAGTTCTGGAGATGTTACTGTTGTCTTACTTGTATTTGTTTTGTAGAAACTCTCAACCTTCTTTCATGTCCCCTCTTAGAAACATTCTTGTCATTACAGGGCAACCATGACATGGCCAGAGAACTGTACCAAAGCTTGCTGACTCAAGTTGCTTCAGAACACTTCTACTTCTGGCTAAACAGCTTGAAGGAGTTCTCCCATGCAGAACAGTGCCTGACAGGTTTGCAGGAGGACAACTGCAGCTCAGCACTTTCTTGCATTGCTGAAGCTTTAAAATCCTATCACAAAGGAATAGCCTCACTGACGGTTAGCACAGACCTACTTTAGTAATGTCTCTGGATATTGCAGCAGGTCTTTGGTTTCTGGTATTAAACTTCTGAAAGGTTTTTAAAGATGTCTAACATCTACTAGACTCTTTTTGAGAGCACTGCAGGGAGGAGCCAATTGTAACACACTACATCTTCAGACAGAAGATCCTGTAGCACAGCTAAGTTAGATTAGCAAGATTTTTCATTCTCTTTTCTTCTCCCCTACCCCTCACTTCCTGCCTTGATCAAATCATATGATATGTCACAGATCTTTTTAAAGTTACAGTACCTAAACTTTTCCACTCCCTGGCTTGGCTGAAGAAATGCTATTGTGGTAGTCAAGCCTTGGAGTTTGTCTAAATTGGCTGCTAACTTCTTGTGATGTGAAGTAGGATTTAAATGGTCTTTCTTTGTCCTGATGAGTTCATGATGCCTTGTATTTGACAGTGTGATCCTATGGAATCCTAACAACATGGCAAGACCAATTTAGGAAGAGGAGGGAGGACAATTTGATTTCATAAAATCATCAGTATTCAAATAGCTTTTATGCAAATACTTTCTGCATCTCTGAAATGGTGAAAGTAGCAAGAATCTGTGTGTGAATGTAAAAAAAAAAAAAAAAAAAAAACACAAACCAAAAACAAACAAACAAACAAAAACACAAACAAAAAAAAACCCCAACCCCTAAAGAACCAATAAAAAGCAAACCTAAACAGTAATGAATGTGGACCCTCAGGTCTTACTGTGAAGTTGCTTCTTAACACAGGATGATCCAGCTTCACTTCAATACTTTTGTATTTTAGTTTCCATGAAGAAGTCTTTATATAAAGTTTTCTGTATGCCTTTTGAATCAAGCTGTTGTTTTTTTCCTGTTACTGGAACTGTTGGTGTCATAATTCAGGTATTAGTGTTCAATAAAGTTCACATATTACTGTTTATCAATAACTTAACCCTGAATAAGCCGGAAGGATGTAAATTTTACACCTTTGTCCTCTGAAAGAAAGCTCCATCATTCCTGAAGTATTTCTCTTTAACTTGTTGGCTGTATGAATAAGGCTTTTAATTCAACATTTCGAGATTTCTCTAATGTCTGGAAGACATTGAGCAGGGGGTTCTCATCTCATTAGATGCTAGTATTTAATATAGGCAGGAAAATAAATTAAATAGGTCATCCTGTGATTCAGTAATTGAAGTAGTCTTTCATAGAGGTTGGGGTGTGTTTTTTCTATTGAAGGATTCCTGCCCTCATCTCCTCTGACTTAATTTCCTTCATGTTGCACATAGTGCTTTTCTGGGTGAAGTAGCTTCCTTGTGAGTTGTGGTTCAGAGAAGTAAGTACAGGTTTCAGAGGGCTGGAGAAGAGGAAATTGGGTTTTATTGCTGACTCGTTGCATCGCTCTAGACAAATTCCTAGCCGTGCTTGAATGTATCAGCTGTAAAAGGACCCGCTCACAGCTTGCATCTACAGAACTCGGCATCTCAAGGGGAGCAAAGTGCCATAAAATGCATACAATAGTTTTACTGCTGAAGACTTTTGCTGTCTCTTCCCTCTGACCTCAGCTTTACTGTTGCTGCTCTTCCCGTGTAGATCCTGACTCAGCACTGTTGGTACTGCAGACCATTAGTGCATATGATGAACCCTGTGTAGCTGTCTGCTTTGCAGCTGGAAGACACCGTGCCAGTAAATCTGTTGCAGATGTTCAGTCAGCCCACTCTAGCAATGATGAAACATTTGAACTGTTTCTGATCCTGCCAGAAAATTTCTCAATTCCTCCTTGATATACATGCAACTGTCTGTCTTGCATTGCTGTATGCAAAATGTTCTTACATGAGAGTTAGTCCACTTGAGGAAAAAGCCCCATTATTTATGGATGAGAGATGTTGGGGGAGGGCAGGGACTTGTCATAGAGTGTATCGGCTATAGTCTTCATCTGTCTTGCTTTGTACTTGTTTGTATAGTTAGCAAAGGCTTTTTGAACAGAATCTGCTCTTTCTGGCACAGAATATGCATCTCATTGGAAATGTTATGCTTATTTTTCACTGCAGGTCATTTAGAGAAGATACAGAACTTGAACAAAGCACTAACATAATCATTGATTAAGTAGCACTAACTCCAGATCATTTGATAACAAGGGGTGGTGTTTGAAGAACTTGGTTGAGCCAAAGAATTCCTTCTGTTATCTTTAAAAAAAAAAATTGTAACTCATGGCTATGTGGGTAGCAGATAAGGTAAATTGCAGTCTTAATGAAACAAGCTTGTATTTGCATTTACCAGAACTGAGTCCAATTTGCACTACTAAAAATGACTGGATTTTCTGATATAAGTACTGGTACTTTACTCTCTGTAAAAGCATGTAGTCTCTGTAGAGCAATTAAAGTGCTAGTGAGATCTTTTCCACAGCGGGTTTTCTGATGCCACCCTTGCAGAAAAAAACTGAACAGTTTCCATTCAAAAGGGATTTATTTTTATGCCCTTGGAGAAGAGGGAAAAAAAAATAAATTGTAGAGGGGCAGAATGGCTCAAGGGATGAAATAGTCTTTATTTCTGTGGTTGAAATCTAGCTCTACAGTTTAAGTGGTTGCAGGTGGTTAATGTTTCCTTACTGGTCAATAGTGGACCAGTTCTCAGATGATGTGGTATTTTGTGCTTTCCTGCTGGCAAATGGTTCTTAATAAGGTTTTTTGGATGCATTATAACTTCTTGCTTCCAGAAATTACCTTGTCTGTTGAGGGTTAAGAAGCACTGAGGAAGGCATGCATGAATTTAACATACTTCCATTCTCTGAGAAGTTTTGCAGATGGCTTTTTTTTTTGTCCTCTTGTCCTTTTGTTCACTCTTCTCAAAATCCAACAGTATAAGGAAATAAGTAGTGAATTTTTGACTTTAGTATAAAATTTTCAGTGCTGCATTTTACCCTCTTCTGGGTGCCTTAAGATGTCACAGATGCTTCTGCAAGTCACAAGCTCTCATGCAGTAAAGTTTCACAGAACAGTATTTTTTAAATAGCAGCATGTCTACACTCCCGGAGTTCTGTTATTTACTGTTCTTAACTGTCAATGAAATGTGTCTGCCTTCATCAAATGCAAGGTTCAGTGCCTTTGTAATATTCCTGTGCATTTCAGAGTTCCAAAAAATGGAAAAAAAAAAAAAAAAAAAAGGTTATCACCCCTTCTTCTCTCTGCAGGTAACTGTAGCAAATTCTTTGTATTCTGGCTGATGCAAAGAATCTCTTTTTCAGCCCTCTGTTTTTATGTGCCCTCCAATTCAGTGTGCTTTCTTATGGTAACGATTGTCTGGACTAATGTCATTTGAAGCCTAATGGCTTGGCCTTGGAAAAAGAGTTAATAGGTGCCCTAATATCATTGTAAGAGTAAGTCACATTTGTTACAAGGGTGATATGCTTGAAGTGCAGCTTGGTAATTACCTAACTTCTGTGTCCTTTGTAGTGAGTATGATTTAAATTGAGCAAATGTGTTAAATGTGTTTTTAAAAAGCAGCTTTTAGAACTGAACTGAAGGCTTCACTTGTCTGATGAGATGGTTCAGTGACATTGCAAAGTTGTTTTGTTATGTTTGCTTTTGACCTAGGTTGCCAACATTCCTTTTACTGTGTTTCAGGCTGCTAGTACACCACTTAATCCTCTGAGCTTTCAGTGTGGATTTGTGAAACTCAGGATTGACCTTCTGCAAGCTTTCTCTCAACTTATTTGTACCTGCAACAGCCTAAAAACAAGTCCACCACCAGCTATTGCCACAACGATTGCGATGACATCAGGAAATGATCTCCAAAGATGTGGACGCATCTCTAACCAGGCATGTGTTTGCATTTCACTCTTGTGCAGTTAAGTTTGACTCTGGTATTAATTTCTCAGTAAATATATCTGATTAAATAAATGAAAAGTGGTAGTGAAGAGTTTTGCTAAATAATGGGCCTTGGTTTTCAGCTGTAGCTATAAAAATGTCTGCCTGTAGCAGGCCATATTTTGAAGTTGAGTCTGTATGTATTTTTTTCTCATACCTTTATGTGCCTGGCTTCCAAGGATATGCATGTAGTAAGCCACTGTGTACTCTCAAGCTTTCATCAAGACCTTTCACACCTTATTTTGAAATGCCTCAAGATACCATGATTACACTATGTACTTTAGGACAGTACTGCACCTCCTTTTGTGTGTTGGCAACTGACTTAATACTGTACAGAACACCATGACAGACACCAAAATGTGTGTAGTCTGCAAGGAGGAATCTGTTTAGTCTTTGAAAGACAAGAATAATTTCATTTACTGGCAAGGTATGAGGGAGGTTCTTAGTGGGATTTTTGTTTCACTTTGTTTTTAACCTAAGGAGAGTATCTTGGTGCCGTGGTAGAGGAAAAATATCTGTTCAATGCATGGATAATAGTCTGTCACTGTGGTGATTTTCATCTGTGTGAAGAAACAAGAACTTCGTATATTTTCTATAGTACGTTGTCTCATTCCATCAGTGTTGTGTGTTACAGTGTAGTAGTTTTCTGGATGTGTGTGGTTTTGTTTGTTTTGATATGATTTGCTTTTTTGACTAGTTAACACTGTTTCTGTAGATGAAACACTCAATGGAGGAATTCCGAAACCTGGCTATGCGGTATGGAGATCTGTATCAGTCATCTTTTGATGCAGACTCAGCAACTCTAAGAAATGTAGAACTGTATCCTTTAAAAATCTTAAGAGCTTGTGTACTTTCCTTTTCACGTGGACAGCATGATGCTTAACAATTCTCTTTTCTATGAACGCGGGCACAAAGTAATTTTGAAGTAGCTAGTAACATAAAAAATAGGTACCAATTGCTTAAAATCTATTTGGAAGTAAACATTGCCATACTATTGCTTGGAATTACTTTATGAACAAAATATGACACAAAAATTGCAATAGCATAAATCTTGGGATTTTCATTGTTCTTGTTCTGTGTTTACTAAAGGATTAATGACTGTAGGATTAGCTCAGAAAAGCTAGAGAAATAAGGAAAGGTGATGGTAAATATACTGCATTTCATGTTTTAGGTGCCAACTTTACAAGTCTTTTAACTCCTTAGTATTAATATCAGACAACAGCAAAGCTGCCTGTTGATTTCACATGCTATAGAAGCTCTGATTTTAGATCCAGAATCTGCAAGGTAGGTTTGATAGTTAACTTTCTACTCCTTTGCTATTTATTTCTAAATCTTTGGGGCTTTAAGCCTTGGAATTTAAAGAATGTTTAGAAAGTTTCTCAGTAGACACTTGTAATTCTACTCTGGGCAGGTTTAAGGACCTGTTGCTGCTGTGCTATACCTGGTAGCTTAGGGATTGTGTTCTGCGTTTTATAGTGATTTTCCTCTTGAGAGCGCTATACTGGACTTGTCTTAAATATAGGCTTGAATTAAAACAAGAAACAGCTTTTAATCTCTTCTTTAGTCACCCATTTTAACTGGTGTCATTCTTTTCGCTCTCACACCTACTGTTTGCACTTGTAAGCACACATCAGTTTCTTTCAGAGTCCTGTAAATATATGTGCTTAATTAAACTTCTAATGTAAATCTATCACCTCTGGCTCTTTTTTACAATGAATTTACACTCACTAGGAAATCGTGTTTAAACTACATATGAATTGAATCACCCTTTTAAAGTCCCAGGCTGAGATTAAATGGAGGGTAGTATCGATAAACATCTTTTTAAATGTGTGATTTTTATAACTAGAAATAAAAGTTAATTTCCTAAGTGACTGTCCCACTCATTATGACTTGAGCATTGCTCGAAAGATGTAATAATCATACTTGTAAAAAGTATGAAGCTGTGGACCTCAAAACATGAGGTGTCTAGAAGATGGAATTGTAATCAAAGCATGATACTAACTTCCAGATTTAGTCTTTACTCTGGCATTCTTTCCTTTCCTTGAGTTTTGAGACTTTAAAAAACTCTATACAGGCTTAAATAAAAGCTAGAGGAATTAAGCATGCTGAGTCTGATAGACTTGTCATTGCTTCAAGTGAGAGAGAGTGGGAATAAAGTGGTGGATAAGGTGTAGATGAGAGGGTTTAAAGGTCAAGGGTAAGTATTATAGTGGAAAAATATTCAACAGAATAGACATAGTTACTACTTCATGGATTTTGAGTTGGAACGGAGGATGATCTTGTTGAGTCTGTTTGGGAGTGAGCTTCATAGATTATCGGGGGAAAGTACATTAGACAGGATTAAAAGGCTTTTTTTTTTTTTTTTTTTTTTTTTTTTTACACCCTCACTGTTTTTTGGATTTTAGTTTTCTTTGAACCGCACCTTTTGGGAGGGATATACAAAAAAGGTGACTTGTGTATTTTAATAAC
>JANHFX010004595.1:17669-28355 GCA_027560015.1 Chloroceryle amazona
AATTAAGACGTATTACAAGTTTTTTTTTTTTTTTTTTTTTTTTTTTTTTTTTTTCCCCCCTCCCAGTTTCCAGGAATATAGCTCTAATGGAACAGCACATGTTGAGAGTGAATATGAAAGAAGAATGATGTCTGTATTTAATCATGTATTGGAAGAAGTGGAATCCCTCAACAGGAAGTATGCTCCAGTGTCTTACTTGGCAAGTAATATTTTAAAATGTATATTCTGTAGCCAAAGGTTCCAAACACTTGACAACTCCATGTATCTGTGGTGGTCAAGAAACTGAAAAGCGCACTCAATTAACATAACCTCTTACTGGCATAAATGGTCTCTACAGAGACTGGAAACTTCAAAAATTACTTCAAAAAAGCTTTTCCTAAGACATCTATAACCTTACTGGTCTGGTTAAAAACAATGTTACAATATTTGTGATATTAAGATGCTGTTACACTACTTAAAAGTGGTGTCAAGTCTTTGTCAGATCTCTTCCCACACTCATCCAAATACTGAAGTTTATTCTCTTTGTTCGTGCTGTTGTCATGAAGGAATTCATCCCCTATCACATGCAGTGCTGCAGAGTCCAGCACTAGCCTAGCTTTGGTCACCGAGTTAATGCCATGTTTTGTGAGTATAGCGTTTCTCATATCAATGCAGGTCATCAGAGAACACAATGTAAAGTGTGCTGAATGCAAACAGTGAGCTGATAACATACTCCTTTACAGGGCTATTAGGGTTTTGTTTTTTACTGTCAGTGAACAGTATAAAGCTAAATTTTATGTTGACGGGAAGAAGGTAGTTTATTTATTCTGTCTGGCATCTATTTGCCTTGTTTCTAAATTCAGTAGTCCTTATTGATTCCAAATAGAACAGAAGAATGAGTTGTGTAAAATGCAGCAACGGTAAACCCTGTAAACTTAAACCCTTGCTACCTCCCTATCAATGTGGCTTGGTGACTTCCGTACTGCTGCCTTGGCTCCTCTGAGCCAGAAGGAGAGTATAGTGCAGTGGGGAAAGGAAGAGTGGACAAGAGACTTAAAAGTTAATTATTATACTATGTGAAGTTTTGGTAGATGTCTGTTTTGTTTGCTTGGGGGGGAGCTGTTATTTTGTGTGTGAGGTTTTTTTTTTGTGTATGAGTGTTTCAAGCAGATCCCACTTTGACTCTTAACACTAGGACTGAAATGATTTGCATTTTCCCTTTCTTGGCCTTTTTGCTCTTTTCGAAGCAGAATACCTTCATAGGGGACAGAACAGAAACAGAGTCTGAATGTAGTCACTGTCATAGTGGTTGTTGTTCTATTATTGTATTAATATATTTCTGGAAGTTACTGCAGTTTCAGTACCTCAAGTGCATGTCGTTTTTCCTACACCATGAATGATAATTTTTTCTCAATTGTTTCGCCTTTGTTTGTTACAGCATACAGCCTGTCTGTGCAATGCTGTTATTGCCTTGTTGAAAGTACCCCTTTCATTTCAACGGTACTTTTTTCAAAAGCTGCAGTCTACAAGCATTAAGGTATGTGCTGCTTAAATGTGGCAAATTTCTCTTTACAGAGTCTTTACTTCATGAGAAAAGCTTTACTGAAGGCACAGAGATTCAGTATTTTTTAGTGAAAGTACTTGACTGTAAACAGCATCTTCAATAATATATACCTATATATACCTTCAATAATATATACCTATAATAATTAAGAACCACTAGGCTGTGACTTAGGCAAGGAGGATCCAGTTCTTTAATTGCAAAGCCTTAAAGATAAAGTATAACTGGAATTTTTAGTGATTCTGAATCTGCAAAGTTAAATAGTGTTCTAGTCCTGGGAAGACACCTTTTATAAATTTGTGTTGTTTTTGCTTTAAAAAGCAACATTTACTATCTTGGAAGAATGAAGCAGGATTTATCAACTGAGTAAGAATGTCTGTAACATTCAGTGGTCCTTTTTTTTTATTATTTTTTAAACTGGGTAAAGTGAAAAAAAACTTAAGGCTTTCAATATGTACTGCATTTTACTTTGTTCAGCTTAATATACTTACCTGTGACTATTTTGTCAAACACTTTTCTGCTTCTTTTGAAGAAGTGCAATTAACTAAACTGATATAAAGACCACACCTGATCTTGCAGATGATGCTTATTAATTATTATAGTAAAGAGTGTCAGATACAAGTTCTGTGTTTCTATTTGCTAGTTTCCTACTAAAGTCTTCCTTGGAAACTTTTTTGTAAGATGTTGTTTCATCCTTGAATTGTTTGCTCTTCTGGAGGCATAAAATTGCATTTTTGGTCTGCTTTCTGGTGTTTCAGCTTGCTCTATCTCCATCCCCGAGGAACCCAGCAGAACCTATTGCTGTACAGAACAATCAGCAATTGGCCCTAAAGGTGGAAGGAGTGGTTCAGCATGGAACTAAACCAGGCCTTTTCCGTAAAATCCAATCTGTCTGTCTAAATGTTTCTTCAGTGCTGCAGAGCAAATCTGGACAAGACTATAAGGTAAGAATAGAATAGAACCTGGAAGAGTCTTAGGCCTTCTTGTTGTATTTTCAGGCTCTTTAACTTGGCTCTGGTTAGCAGAATTTTCAGGTTGAAACGAGTGATTCTGTAATCTTCTCACTCTTGACAGTTGACATTTAAGCACTGGCCAGAGCCAGGCATAGTGCATGGATGGGATCTGGGATTTTTAAGTCTGCTGTATGCTGATACCTTTCTAGTTAACAGCTTTTCTTCAAACAAAAGAGGCTTTGTGATGTTCAGAACAAATCATTAGGAATCTGCTTGAGATCAGGAAAATTCAGCCTAGGTATATATCATTATGAAACTCCACAGGGGACAAAAAGGTAGGAGTAGACTATTCTCTGCCATGTAGTCTCTATAAATTCTTTCTCTCTTTTAAGGTGTACTTTTTTTTTTTTCTGGGTTCTGATTGTGTTGTGGGGTTTTTGTTTGTTTTGGGTTTGTTTGTTTGCTTTGTTTTTTGATGGAAATCAGGAGGACAGGGTGTCAAGATTAAATAGCACCTGAGAAGAATAGACATTAAGTGGAAGTCAACAGTGTTATCAAAGATGGCATGTCTGAAGTTCAGGTTCTGGTACTGTGTGACATTTAGTGAAAGATCTGCTTGTGTGGGTTAGATTTTTTTATTATTATTTTTTTTTTTAATGTGTATTTTTGTTGGGGGTTGTTGTTTTGGGGGATGGGAATGAAAAAAAAAATCAGTTGTTTCTAGAAGAGGAACAGGACTAGGAAGTGCATAATGTTTATCTTACTCATTACTCTGTGGAAAACTAGACCCTCGGAGAGAAAAAGACTTGTTAACTACCTTGCTTCTGTGAATAAATATAAAAATAACTCATTAATTGATGAAAAAGCATGTCAGGTGGTTCAAACATGCACATGCACTGGTTTAAGACAAGAGAGGACAGATTTTTCTTTTCCTTCAAATGGAGAGCAGAAAACTTCTTTTAACAGGTTTATATAAAATGGCATTTTTAACCTTCCGTGTGTTCTCAGATTCCTATTGACAACATGACCAATGAAATGGAGCAGAGGGTGGAACCACACAACGACTACTTCAGCACTCAGTTTCTATTAAATTTTGTGATACTTGGCACCCACAACATCACAGTAGAGTCCTCTGTGATAGATTCAAATGGTATTGTCTGGAAAACTGGGCCTAAAACAACAATTTTTGTTAAATCTCTTGAGGATCCGTACTCCCAGCAGGTTCGTCTTCAGCAACAGCAAGGACAGCCACCACCACAGCAGCAACAGCAAAGAACAGCATACTCACGGTTTTAATTCCCAGAAATGACTCCCTCTCAGTGGTATTACCGTTTTTCTTGGACACTTGTCTTTTGAAAGACCAACAGTTTTAATCATCTCCTAGAAAGCCCAGAAGTCACTTTGTTGCTTTTTAAATTACTTGGGGTAATTTGAACTTGATTCAGCAGAGGCAACTGTTCAAATTTGGAGTGGTGTTTTTAATATAAGAACTTTTACCTGATCACTTCTGTTTACAAACCTTTTGCAGCAAGCCCCACAACTGTTGATAGCAGAAGACACTAAGAGCTTCTTGACTAATACTTCCCTTACTTTTTTGGAAGCAAGTAGGTTCTAATGTTAGTAAACACTTTGACTAGTTACATAGAACCTAGTGTAATAACAAGTCTGTGTATTTTAATGTGAAGGAATTGGCAGAAATATACAGAGGTTTTTTTTTCTGACTTTTTAATAACAACTTCCAGTATATGGCTGGTGTATGTGTATTATTACAATTCATCAGCCCTGCTTAATGCCTGCCTCTGAAAAAAAAATAAATAAATTGTGGCTCAATTCTCATACCCCAATCATTGTAGAGGTAGGAGACTACTTGAGGTATTGCTGTCCAGGGAGTCTTACAAGAGTCAGAATTTTACAGGTGGGAACAATAACTGTTTCTAAGATGATATAGAAATGATTACTATGTTGGTTTTATATCTTCGTTTATCTGTACTTCGGAAGGCGTTGGTTTGTTTGTTTGTTTGTTTTCTTTTTTTGTTTGTTCTTTTAAAAGGGAAGTTAACTTTCAAGTTGTTGTTTAACTGCTTTGTTTTTACAAAGCTTTGGTATATAAAACTCCTTTTTAAATCTTGTGTACTTTTTGTCCGATTTATTAATCTTAGCTGTTATTTCTACAGGATAACTTGAAGGAGTATTTTGCCAATGCTAGAAATTGATTCAGAATAATTTTTGGAAATATGCTGCTTCATACATAGTTTCTATGTTTCCTATGAGGCATAAAAGGCTGAAGTCTGCCTGTGTCTGGACTTCCAGGCAATAGATCACATAATTTGTCCTTCACCTGTTCCTCATAAATAATCTCACTTTATCACTCTGCAGGAAAGTAGGACCCACTTGAATGGGGAGGAAGAAGGATGGTACTTCTTCCAAACTTCAGTTTGTAAATGGATTAATCCCTTTCACTGGAGCAGAAATTTCCATTGTTTTCTCAGTAAATTCCTAAAATACTGTTATTTCTTCAAGTTGATTTCACTGTCAAAGCTGACTAAAGCTTGCAGATTCTGCTTGCATTACATGCAGAGAATATGAAAATGAATTGTTATAAGCCTAGGTTTCTTCGGCATAGCTGGATGAAGAATTGTTTTCACTTTGTTTTCCTGAGGTAGTTGCTTAAGAAATCAACTTTCTTCCTCTTGAGACTAACAAAAAATACCAAACAGGAAAACAAACAAACAAAAAAACCACCCCAGAAATTAGCATGTTAGATTTCATAATATCTTGATCAGAAGAGAGAATTGGGATGCCAGATGGAAATAAAAGACTTACAAAAGAAGTGAAAATTTCACCGACATCCTTAAATCTTATTTTGTGCAGGAGGAAAAAACTCCCACTGCCCTTCAAGCTGGCTTGAGTAAAGTGGTGGTTTCTGTTCCCACTTCTATAGTTACATACTTAGTTTTGTGTGTGCGTATGTGTGTATATATACAGGTAGGTATGCATGCATGTGGATATCTATAGCTATTAATAGTTATAGGGACCAGAAAGAGATGATTCACCTAGTGTTGTGCATGTAGTCTGTCAGATTGAAGATCTGAACTGTTTGTGGTTGGTTGGGTTTTTTCATTAACATTGTAGATCAGTGCCTTAACTACAAACCCCTCCTTATTCTAATGGAGGAAGAAAAAAAAAAAAGAGGTCAAACAGTTTTGGGGTTTTTGTGTTTTATTGTTGGTTTTGTTTTGGTTTGGGGTTTTTTATTTGTTTGGTTTGGTTGCTTGTTTTTTTATACTGCTTTACTAATATGTTTCTTGTTCTGTTATTGACCAGTATGTTGCTGGAAACCTGTGATGGCAACATTCCAAAACAGCTTAAAAAATGAAATAAAATTTCCACACTGGGGAGCAGACTTCTCTCCTAAATCATAGGATGTTTACAGTGCATAGCTAAACCTATGAGAAGCCTAGTAGGAGAAAGAAAAAAAAAAAAAAAAAAAAAAAATTACCGATGACAAGCCCCGACCTGGCCTGAGGCTTAATTGTCTATGAAACTGTAAGATTAACTGTGCTGAAAAAGTTGTTCTTTGGAGAAGGAAGTTTGCTCCCATGATTTGAGAGGCCTTTAGAACTGCAAGAACTTGTATCAGTTTTGGAGCCAGGCAAATAATACCTAAAGTCTGAAAATCCGGATGCTAGGTATGGGAGGTTGTGTTGTGAGGGTAAATGTCTTCTGGAAAATGACTGGCAGTGTTTATTGGAAATGAGCTTATATGGTAAGGTGGCTTGCTCTGCAAGTATAGGAATTTCTAACAAGTTGTGAAGGATTTCTTATGCTGGCTCATTTGCAGGTTACTTATACATGTGTACTGATCAGGAAAGACCCTGGACCTGTTACTAAATTGTGCTTTTACATAAGCACAGTTTTTTACATTATGTGAAGTTATTCTTTGGGTGTTTATTTGTTTTCAAACATTATGTATTTTTATTCCTAATACATGGTGAAGTACACTTTGGAAAAAGGAACCAAGATTTTCATAGAAAAAATGATTCAAAGTATCCAAGGAGGAGTGAGGAAGGGTGTTCCACTTACAGCAGTTACAGAAAGCTGCTGTTGGAGCTATCGGTAGTGAATGTGATCCTTGATTATTAATAGAAGCAGGGAGGTTACCTTGCTTGAATCCTGCATTTTGTTTCTGGTACCCATATTTGATGTGCAACAAAGAATCCAGAAAGTTCTTCTATGATATGGACCTGAGTTAAATCTCTTTAGTGTGTTTCTCAATAAAAAAAAAAAGGCAGTAACTTGATCACTGCATAACTGCACACTGATAATGGAAGACATTTCAGGTCGGTTTCACTTGCTAGCAAAAGAAATAAAATATTCAGTAGCTAGCCATTGGTCTTGAGGCTGCTGCTAAGAATTTAAGCAACAGAACATCTTCTGCAGGCACCTACATCATCGTCTATTCTTAATGCTGAAGACATATTTTCATCTAGGTTTGATAAATTCTTGGGCTGGGGAAGGGTGAAAGTGATTGAATTAAGCTGACTGGAAGTATCATATAGTTCATATATCATATGAACTATCATATAGTTGCAGCTCTGCATTAAGCCAATAGTAATTGATGCTTAGGCACTAGAATTTAACCTGGCTTCTCTGTGGATGATGTTGCCAGTTACTCTTGGATGTACTTGTTACTCACATTCTTGTGAATCTGTGCTCGGACATACCAGAAAATGTCATTTCTAGATTCCTGGCTGAGCTCTTGCTCAAGGCAATGTGGAACTCAACAAGGGGTTGGGAAGGAATTTCCCCTGTCACGTTCTGTATCCCTCTGGAATTTAGAGTGTAATCTCCTGCTAAGGTCATTTAAGTGTGTTTCATAAGTGATTCCATGAAGTCACACTCATCATGAGTTTTCATGGCATCTCAGGCTTCCCTTTCTTGCTATTTTTGTTACCTTGGATATGCACTTTACTTGACTGAAATGCCTTAAAGTTTTTTTTATTTGACAGTGGATCTATGTATATCTTTGACTTAAATCCTGTGAAACTGTACAACAATTGGACAGGTCTAGAAGCAAGTTCAATGGTCCTTTAAACATATGCATAAACATTTAAAATTATTTTCTTTAGTGATGTCACAACATAAAAAAAATTGGAGGAATTGATAATATTTTAATTATATTGCATTCCTAAAACCAATTTTGAATGTTCAACCTGTGTCTATAAAGAGAGAGATCCCATACAAAGCAACATGGAAGCATCTTGCCTTCACAGTAGCTGTATTACTTTTCTGTCTTTCATCTTCTGCTGGCCTACAGTGCTTTGCTGTCTCCTTGGTCAGCGTGTGTGTGACCTTTTAATTCTTAGCAGCATCTTCTCAAAACAGTGTGTTCCTCCTGTAGCAGTGCAGGTGTAGTCTGGTATCTGCATTGTCCAAAGCAAAGTGGGAGGGGGATAAAGGTGGGCGACAGACACACATGATGACTTAGGAGTCCTGCCAGCTCGCAAAGCAGTTCTGAGTTGAGTAGCACCCAAGAACTGGTAGTTCTCTCTACTCGACTGCTGTAGTCCAGCATCCAGCGCTCTTGGAGCTGCTCTTGCTTCACTCACATAGATGCCAAGTAATAGGAGATTTATCCAGAACCTTGGCCTATTAATCACCATAGCAGAAAGTGATGGAGACAAAAGCATTTCCTGAAAGCAAGGGAAAAACAAGTGTTGCCATTGCTTTTCTTACAAGATATATATTCAGTGTTGCAGTTACTTTCTCTCCATGTGAATTTTTAAGCCAGGTGCTGTTCTGTGTTACCAGGAAACAATCTTAGCGGTGACACTAGATAGCTCCTAACTCCTTCGTACTTCTAGGGACAGCTCTCTTGACAAAGAGCAGCTGCTCAAACTTGCTGTTGAAATCACATATTAATGTATTTCAGTGAACAGTCATCCCAGTTGTTTTCTGCACACTTGAGAAAGTTGCTCTACCCTGCTGATTGCCAGCATAGTGCTGAGAAACAGTAAGTACCTTCTTGGTATTCTCATTTGTTTTTAGAATAAAGTCTTTATCTCTTGCCCAGTAAAAGAAAAGTCCTCAGGCTTGAAAGAGCCTGTAGCAATATCTTAAATAGTCTACTGGAAGCTTAACTGTAGTGAAAAGCTAGTGCTGAACCAGTGACCTAGTAGAATAATCAAGGAGATACTGCTGCTTTTCTATTGTGTAGAAATAGAACACAGGCCATAGATACTTCACAGTCTTAAAAATCATCCCATGTGTAGTTTATTTTGTGGTTTTGTTTTTTTTTTAGTGGATGGTGAGTCTTACATTCACATTCCCTCAGATTTGAGATAAATCCATTTTAAAACTGATTAATAAAAGCAATTGTTTGGAGTTTTTAATGGATATTAGCAGTGACTACAAAGCTCCAAAGATAAAATAGACTTGTGTGGGTTGGCTGATTTTAAAATATCTTTGCTCAACAGTTTAAGTATATGACTTGCTGTCAGTCCATCTTACAGATGACTTACCTGGTTACCAGAAGTACTAAATTTAGGAATGTGGTTAATTTGAGATTAATAGCTGTCCATGTGTCACATGCACAGCTTCTAACTACAGGGCAAAACCAAAGAGTACTAGTTGAACTAGAAGAGACTGTGATAAATATAAACTCAGTGGTATGTGGATGCCAAAGATGATGGGTGAATCTTTAGGGTGCAGTTTCATGTTTCACTTAATACAGTCTACGTGTCTGCTGTTGCTGAAAGGGGCTTGCTCTGCTGCTCATTCATGCTTCCCTCTGCTCTTTGCACCAGTTCACAAACTCATCCAGTTAAAGTTTTGTTTTGCTACAGTACTTTTGCAGCTGAATCAGCAGGTCTGTCCGTGATGGACTGTACAGCAACTTGATCAACAGAGTCAGTACATGGAAGGTGGTGGGGAAGATGTGTGGTGTATCCTAGAGGTAATAATCAACCGTTGGACTGACTGACCATGCATCTGTGCTGTATTTCTGTATTTACCACAAGTCTGGAGGGAACAATCTGTTCACATACATCTGAACTGTGGCATTTCTGCATGACCAGTTTGAGAGGGCAGAGATGGCTGCAGTAGTTATCAGACAGCTGCCTGGCCTTCCCATTTGCTGTGAGTCACCACCCATGAGTGAGGCAGCAGAAGGGAAGAAATACCCTTGTGGAGCAGTGGATGAGGCCAAGCCTACAGTGAATTGTCAGTCTTTGTCCTGAAGCAGGTGAGGTGTGTGTTATGTCCTGACTTGCCAGCAACACACACGGGCAGTAGCTAGCAGTTGTGAGCAATGACAGCTGTAGAACTCTCCTTCTTTCACAAAATCCTGAAGTGTGTGAATGTCAAGGTTCTGATTTCACTTTTTTTTAATACGGGTGTTATTCCAGGCTTTTAGTCTAAAATCCACTGGTACTAGTTTCATGGGTACATATTTGTGGAAGGTGGTCTGTGCAAATGACAATGTTCAAACTAGATCATTGTCCACTCAATTAAAGCGGATAAGTAACATGGATGCAGACTTCTTGAAGATAGTCACCTGCTTCAGACAGATAAGAAATTCCAGAAGTTATAATAATTAACAAAAAATGTTGTCTGACCTCTTCAGAAGGTCTCTTTCACTCATTACATGAGGGAGGTACAAAAGCTATTGTAATTAATTATGTTGTTTGTTATAAGTCATTTAGTGAAGCTGTCACCCTGACACTTTTTTCTTGAACAGCATGAACTGTTCCTCTCTGCAGTGTACAGACTCTGATAGTTATTTCTTTTTGTGTCTCTCTATGTCACCAGTAAAGAACTGGTGTGCATTTTCATCCTTGCAGACGAAAAGATTTACTTGAGGGTCTTCTGTGTCCTGTGAGGGAGATGCAGAACTTTGCCTGTTGTAAGGGTCTGCATGTTGCTGTGGACAAAGTCTTAGTGAGTTGGGTGGGAATTTCTGAGGGGATTAATTCTGAGTACATCTGGGTAGTACACCCCCACATGATGGATCCCCTAGAGAGATTTGTATTTCTGTTAGCATGTGTACATTAGGTTAAGACTGAAAATATACTCTGATTTTTATTCTGGGAAGGGAGGTGGAATCCAGATGAAACATAACAATAGATTGTTATCTTCCTGGTATTTTGGCCTGACCCTAGGAAAAGCACCCTGTTATTGTGGGTCAGTTTTCCC
>JANHFX010004595.1:31666-43337 GCA_027560015.1 Chloroceryle amazona
TCAGGGTCCTTTGGTTACCACCTGTCCCCCCCCACTCAGTCTGTTCACCCTTAAACCACAAGTGTGTGCTTTAGATCTTAGAAACAATAATATTCAATAAATACAAAGCAAACATCAGGCCTGTGACAGAATACTCATAATGTGGCTTGCAAAGAGCACATTAGCTGTGCTAGGGAGGCACCCTGGAGAGAGGATCCAGAATGTCCTTTGGTAGACTAGCTTCAATGAAGGGAAAAAAATTGACATTTTTATACATTTATGAACTGCTAAAACTAGAGTCTTGTTCGTAAGCATCCTTTCTAATCTATCTGGTAGCAACAGCTGGAATTTACATGCTCCTGCACTTGGGATTTTTTATGACCAATAGCACTGTATCACAAGTTTGAAATTTTATATTTTGCATTTATATAGTGTGGTAGTTAGGGGTAGCTCCCTTGAACACTGTTTGCAGGCAACAGCTCTACTTGGGAGTGGACTTAACCTGGTGGAACTGAACACATGCAAATGGCACTGTATGTGAAACTGTAGACTGGACTGAAAAATCTGAGTATTCTAGCTTGTGTTTCCCTGCATAATGAAGTCACTGACTGATGAGTATGATCAGATTCATGTAAAAGCCTTCTCCGGTGTGTGTATATGTAATACCCAGGTTTACATGAGCAGTTTTTAATCATTAATTTGCATTGTTTATCTTGCATGATGAAAGGATATAAATGAATGTATATTGTTATGACCTTTCTAGAAACCCTGCTGGATTTTAATAACGGTTCAGCTGAAATTCAGTGTGAACCAGATCAGCTGTTACAGGCTTCGTAGGATCCCAGCAATATAGCTAACAGGAGGAAGAGCTTTGTGAACAAGGGCACAGAGAGATAGAAAGAAATGGTTAAGTAGAGATTCTACTGAAAAGCGGTGGTAATAATTGAAAAATACAAGCTTTCAACTAAAACAGCAAATATATAGGGTTTTTTTCTATTGCACTCAACACTTTTCTATCAGAACAGAATATTAATCAATTGTATTCTGTAAGGGTATTTCATTTGTCATCTGTTTTTAAAGACAGTGACCAGTGACTGTGAGGTTTTGGCAGCTGCTGATCTCTGGGCTACATAATGGCAGGACTGAAATTGCAAGTCAATGTTTTTCTTTTTGTTTTGATCATGAAGTCAAGTAGTGGTGTTTCCTAAGGCCTCTGGTAAATACTGGTGAGGAATGACTGCTTCTGGGTGTGTGTTAATTAGTGATTTGCAAATCTTCCTGACTTCCTGCAATGGTATAGGCTTCTCCAGGGTGTATTATGTAGTATACTTGAGCAATCTTACATTTAAGCAATCTTAGTGTTTACTCAATTAACTTTTTTTCCCCCTACAATCTATTGCTCACATTTTGCTCAGAAAATTTAGTGGCCAGGAGCAGAAGTTAAGGTCGTTGGCAGGATAATGTATAGCAGAGATTTAAGTGTGTTTCCTCACCTAGAATGTGAGCCTTTCTGCTGTAGACTGGGACACACATAATACTTGCAGTCCTAGGTGCTGCCTCTGCCATCTATGAGAGTAGAGCCCAAGGAATGTTTTTGTGGCCTCATCTAATGACTGCTGTTGGTTTGGGTTTTTTGGGTTGGTTGTTTTGTTTTTAATGTGTATCCCACCCTTAGGGGAGAGGTGATCAATATTTAAGGTATGTAATAACTCTTATACTACATCCACTTGGAGACAGAAGTTACCACAATAAGAGTGTGTGTTGTAGGTTATGGAATGTGCAATATAATTTGCATATGCCAAATTAGTGGCCTCCACCCGAGTTTGAGACAGCAATAGCTTATGCAGGACTAGGTGTCTCTGCTTACACTCCTCCCTGCCTTCAGGAAAAGAAACATTACAGCTGGGCATCGTAGAGCCTCCTGCAGATTCCTGTGTCCAAGACGTTTCCCTAACTAGGGTTACTCCCTACTAGTCTGTTAGCTGGTAATCTCAAGCACTAAAATAGGAATTAAAGAACATCCCATAGTATGTTCTGTTTCTTCACCACTCAAGCTTGAGAATCTTTACTAACATGCTGTAACGAATACAATTTGGTTTTCAACTGCTAGATTTTATTTTTGTGTTTATCTTTAGTAGCTTTGCTTTAATTAGGGTCTAACTTCTGTCATCACTGAGTATTAACAATGGAAAAGAGGCTGTTAGGCTGGTTTTGGGAGGCAAGAATCCCCTGGAATACTCAAGTACAGAGAAAAGAACATTGAATAGTATGTTAAATACCTAAGCCTAGGTTCTGCTGTATCTAGCTGTTTCTCCTGCATATAACTGGTTTGATCCTTACTTACAGTTTGCATTTTTACAAGATGCACTTTATGACAAGATAACTTTTTCCTTTCTTTTTTTCATGTGCTTGCTCTGATTGGAACTTTCTGCTTCTCTGTAATTTATTTTTTTTTTGGCTTAAAAGGCTTGAATTAATGTCTTCTCTTTAGACAGATTCTGCCATTTAGAAATGCTATCTAAAAGACATGCAATTAAATCTTGACCTCAATTAAGTCAGTACAAAGTTCTCACAGCTCAGTGTGATAAGAAGTTATGGTTCTATGATACTGAATTTGCTGTGATGTATCTTCTTACCACTTGGCATTAACACAACACTCATCTTACTTGGTATTTTTTTCAGAATCTCAGCACAGGCTGTTTCCTCTTCACCCCTCAATCTAATTTTAATGAGTTCAACTGCTGTCTTTCAGTCTTGACAATTATTAGTGGAATGAAGCAGAAAGACCCGAGTTATACCAATAACCAAACTCCATTTATCAATCTCACAACTTCATTTCAATTACCATTTTCTAAACTGTCAAATCTGGGGATGCATCCCTATCTGCATGGTGAGTGTCCTGGGGTAAGTACAGGTACTGCTGCAGGTACTATGTCCTGCTCAAATACGCTGCCAAACTAGGTCATGCTCTTCTGCCTCCTCCTGTTTTGTGCTTTTTTGGCCCCAAACTCCATTTGAACCCTTGGGGCTACAGAGGTGGAAGCTGGCATCTCTGTGAAACTGCTGCATTTGAGACCATGTGAAGCACTAGGCATAAAACACTGGTAGGCTGGGTCAGCCACAGCCTGGGCCAAGTGGGTGTATATGTGTCCAAAGGGCCTACTGAGGGCAGAGTATTTGTATATTGGAGGGGAAAAGGGATAATAGTTTAGCAGGTATCTGAAAGGGTTGGTTTTCTTTTCCTCTTTCATCACTTCTGTGTAGTAAAGGGAGTTTCTGTTGTGGTTTTCTGTTCTTTTAGTATTTTTTTTTCCTAAAGACACAGTAGGCTAATAAATCTAAACAAAAGTAGCATTACAGTTTTACTTTTTGATCATTTTGGAACCTTAGGGTTTTTTTTTTTTTCCCTCTGCTTTTTTTGTTATGAGGCTTAGGCTGAGCAAATGAAGCTATGTAATCCCTCGTGGTCTTGGCTGGATTCATCCATGCCATTAGGATTGCTTTTCTTAGCCACAGTTAACAATGGTGTAATGGCTTTGATAACATTTTATTAAGTTGAAATGCATCGATAGCAATAATGATAAACAATTGTGGTATTTTTAGGAAGAATAATTTCCAGCACTTAACTGCACATGCCAATCTGCAGAGCTTTTGGGCATCACTTGACTCTGTGGCATAAAAATATGGAGCATTTGTCCTTTATAAATATATCTGTGGCACAGACCAATGCTAACAGTAGCTTTAAATGAACATTTCCCAAGGAAATTATTAATTGCTGTTAACAGTGGACAACAGCATTGTACTACATTCAGCAGAGAGACAAGAGTATTTTTTCAGCCATGAAACAAGCAGGTAGTGAGACTGCAGATGTGGGTGAATGTAGCTTAAATGCAAAATACGATGTGACTTTTTTTGGATTTCCCAGCGTTCACTATCTATTCAGTCAGCTTCAGCTTGTGCAAAAACTGCGTAACTGGCTTGCAGCATGGACACGTGCATCGTTACCTTCTTTTCGTAACCAAATTAAACATAGTCTTGAGGAAGCTAAGCAAGAGAGTTGCAAAGCTGTGTGTGGCATCATAAGACAAGGAGGTTGCGTGTTGTGCTAAACTGGGGGAGGGCAGACTAAGTGTTTTTCTTTTATAGACCTCAATCCTGATCAAACTTCAGCTGACTATTTATTTTACAATATCTACTTCCTAGAAATGTTTAGAGGACCTTGGATCAGGGCTGGTTAGTCTGTCACCATTTCTTCAGTCAGCTCAAATAGGATGGATCTTTGCACTTTGAACAGTGCTGTTTAAAGTCCCTGGAATTCAGCACGTGGACAAACAGACTCCCCCACAAAGGCAGCTGTTGTTGTTATACTGGACTCTTTACTTTCTTTTCAACTAGAAAAAAACACCACTTTTCTGAAACATCAATATTAATTTTAGCTTGTTAATTTACAGAATCCAACAAGCATAAGGACAATTAGTCCAAATATCCCTTAAATCTCTGTGAATAGCTTGTTATAAAATTAAAGTGTGAGACTCGATAACAGCAGTAAGTGTTTATTTAGTTCTTTTGTATTTGCAGTTTGAACTCCAAACACTGACTGGATGTTTGATCAACATCCATCCAAGAGTTTACCAAGGAAACCCAAGGCAGTTACTCTGGTGAATGTGGACTTGAAATGAACTTGAACGATTTTGAATAAAATAGGAGCTTCATCTGCTGACTCACTTCACAGCATGGGATCTTTATGACAAGGAACATGCCGTGTAGTGCTTAATTTGCCAGTACAGATGGAGAAAAATCAGTGCAGACAAGTCCCTGTATTTACCTCATTCTCTTCTTTAAATGACAAATTGTAGAACAGCGTGATAGCTAGAAAATGTTATGATTCCCATCTGCCTAAAGACAGGTTGGCTTCATCTTTATACCATGCTTCTGCATGCAGACTTTATAGGCTTACAAAAATCTTGCAGAGAGCAAGCTTGTATATCATCAGCATATCATCATTGCCTGCAGTAATATAATTCTGTAGATATGATTGAACTAAATCGGTGCCATGGATAAAAGAACCCAGACAAGCCCAAGACAAAACAAAAGCAAACTCTCATCTCAAACTTACCTTGGTGAGAGTAGCATCAGTGGGTGAGAAACACCTATGTAACTGAGATGAGAACCCAAGCTTTGTTGTGCTCTACAGAAGCTGCCCATTGACACACTCAGTATGGCAGAAACGCGTTGCATACAGTAACAAATGAAAGTGTTGTTGCTGACCATCTGGTTCCGTTGCAGTGTATCTGTTATCCATCTTTAATAAGCAGTCTCTGTCAAAGTCTTCAGTTTAGTTTTAATGAGAAACTAAACACCTCAAAACATCTGAATTATTCAGCTCACAGTTACAGGCATTGATATGGGAAAAATTAGTATAGTATAAAATTACATTATAATAACAGGAACAACAGTTTTTTTCCTGTCAGGAGGTGTATATATTAGATGTATATGTACTGCAATGTTGAAGGTCATATCAAAATGTATCGTTTGTTGAAACAAAAAAAAGTCACAAATCGAAGACTTGAGGCATAGTCCCGCTATGGTTAATATTAAATTCTTGCTTATCTTACACCCTTATGAAAAATGTAGCCAGAAAAGGGAACTTCATGTTAACTTCTGCATCTTTAAGAAAACTGAAATATCTTTTGAACGGTTTATCTGTTTAAAACCTAACTTTTTTTTTTGAGTTAACCTTTCCATTGTTGAAGGTGATACTGATCTTGACAACTGTGAAATATATTACAAGTAACCTTACGAGATGTGCATATGAGTTACAGAACACCTGCAACAAGGGGGCTTATATTCCTGATATGCTAGACCAAAAGTAACCAAAACCAGTTATGAAGGTTGTGTATGCATGTTATGTAAACCAGATTGAGATGGAAAATACGAGAGTGGCATTGCTGTAAAGGCTAACAAGCTGCGCCTAAGTGGAAAATGATGAAATTTGCATATAGCTGGTAGAAGATAAGGAGAGATGGCTACATCTGCCTCACCTTCTGCTAGTCTTGACTAACTGGCACTGTTCAAATGTGGTATTTTCATGTTTCTTTCAAATGGTGAAGGTCAAGCACAAAGATGAGTGTCCTGTTCTTACCTGTCTCCAAAGTTCCTTGCTTTGGTCTTGCTATGCTGTAGAAAGAGCAAGTACATTCAGACATGGATCTACTCAGACTCTTTTGGGAGATCAAGTCAGCCTTGACTGAAGCTTAATATGACTTCTCTGCCTCTGTAGCTAATACTTAGTCTCTTTAGATTCTTTTTGGTGAAAGTAGTACAGATACTGGTTATCACACTGCTTTTGTGTCCAAAAATAGTTGAAAACAAACCCTTGACAAATTGTATCGGAGTACTTCTGAATTATAGAATATAATCTCCACTTTGAAAACTTTATGAACTATCACTTTATATGTATTGGTACCCAGCAAATCTATTTTGACACTGCCTTGGCCTCAAGAAACCACTTGAAAACACTAAGAAAATAAGATCAATTAGAAGTAGCTATCAAATGGGATAAAAATACATCCCCACAGAGCACCCAGCTATGTCAGCCAGTTAAATTGAACAGCAGTAATCCAATGGATGAGCTCAATCTGAAGTGCAGAGCAGGGAGGATGCAATACATGTTCTTGAGACTTCTCGCTGTATAAAGGTCCTTTTTGCTGCAGACTTACAAGACAAAGTGATGGGACCATAGCCAGACCCAGCATTAGATTTGAGTGGTCTTCTGTCTTCCCCCGTAGCACACTTGATAATGTCGACTTGTATTGATTTAGTGTAGCTGTGTCTTCCATGTCATATGATCTCCTTGGCTATGGCTTGGCTTGCTCATCCCAGAAGCCGTATGTCAAATTTTTATTTGTCAGATTTTCACGTGTTGCACTGGTGTGGGATGTGAGGGGATGTTTCCTCACTGGAGCTAGAGTTTGTTCTTCTGTCCATATCTGTCTATATGAAATTTCCTAGAGCAAAATTACACGTGCAGTAATACCTGGTTAGACTTACAAAAACTTTGGAAATAAATATTAACACAAAGAACTATTTAAAAATTCAACTTGCATAATATTTAATGATTTCTGATGAAAAAAGCCCACAGATTTGGAGTCAATCAACATGATAATGCTACTTCTATGCTATTTTTATTTACTCAGAAGAAACAACTTCTGTTTGTTTAGTCTCTCTCACCCTAGCAATAACTTTTTATTTCTGTGTTTATATAGAGTGTTTGTTTAAAAGCCAATCTCTGCCACCTTCTCCCAGGAAAAAAAAAAAAAAGAAGGTTCTAAAACAACTAAAGGCCTTACCTTGGCATCCTGCAGTCTTGTTAGAGTTAACACTGTCTGAGGTCTGATGTCAACTCAAGCTAGTAGGGGGGGAGCATATGTTTATCACAAGCGTGAAATTTTTGGTCAAGCTTGTGACATATTTTCTCTGAGGCCTATAATTTTTTAATGTGGAAAAAAAGTAGGCTTTTATCCAAGAGCTTAAAACATTAGAGAAAATGAGCAAAAATGACAACTGTATGCTGGAAACACAGGAACTAGCAAGGCTGGCTTGTCTGCAGCTGGCTGATCTTGGCGAGGAAAACTGCAAGTGGGATCAGGGAGGGGGGGCAAGGGAAGGGAGCTTGTTCGGGGGCTGATCCTTCTGTCAGGTCAGTTAAAGCCTTTTTAAATAAATACAGGAATGTAAGAAGTGTTAAAGTCAATACCACAATTTACTTCCATTTTAACAGCTCCCTCATGTTCCCCTGAAGTGTCCTTAAAATAATTAAGATGCAAATAAAAGCATCTTTGACTGAAAGATCAAATAGTCTGATAGCATTTACTTTCCTGAGAAAAATCAGAAAAGAAAAATGGTTGGGGTTTTGCATTTTGTGTGTGATAAATGGATGCGAATCTTCAAAAGGAGCTCATGTATCTAAAAGATTACTGAAACTACAGTTTTTGAAAATGTGGTCCACTGTTGGATTACTAAGGGAAAGGATGTAAGAACAGCTTGCCACTGGAGATCAAGGGACTTCAACAAGCATGTTTCCTCTGTTCCTCCAGAGGTGCAGCTGGTAGAGATGGAGTGACTGATACTGTCCTTTAAAATGAAGAATTTACTTGGTGAATAGAAGTGGTTTTAGCCTCGTACAGAGGACATTATGAAAGCTACTGTTACAGAATATTTGTAAGGTTTAACTGTTGTTAAGAAAACTAATTGTTTAATGTTTTGGAGACAGCAATGCAAAAATACTTCACACCATGGTTATCTGATACACTGTAAAGCAGCTCAGAATTGGAGGTTAAAAATTAATTCTCTTCCCCCCCCCTCCCCGTTCTTTTTCCTTCTTTCTTTATTGCAGCCTATAGAAACCATAGTTAAGTTCTTCTTGGTGCTTCTTTAAACTGTTATTTTTCCAAATCTAATGCTAACAATTCACTTGAGATGCTTTCTGGAGTTATGCTCCCTTGAGTATATGCCCTATTTCCTGTTATGCATCTTCACCCATCTTTGTAGTTCCTCATGGCAGTTTTGTCTACTTTCAGCTTTTGTCATGTTATTTTTTAAATAAGATTTAATACAATTTCTCAAGTAGCTACACTTGCTCAAGTAGAACTTTGTGAGAGGTTGGAAATGCTAGTTTTCTGCTCTGTACAAGTTTTGAGATTTCCCAGGCTATTTTCTTGTCCTTGCATTCTATATGACAGGCCTTTGTGATTTTTTAAAGACAGTTTTGGTTTTAGTGTCATCAGCATGTGAGTGCATACTCCTAAGCCTTTTTCTTCAACCATATGGCATCTGTGACTTCAGTTTGCTACAAGGAAAGCAAGCAGAGAAAACTGATTGAATCTGGTTGGGACAAATGAACAGCTTTTTATTTCTCAGTCTTTGACCCAGACAGAGGTTCAAAAGCATTCCAAAACTTGCTGTTTCTGGACACCAGAAACAAATCTTTTAGCTGGCTTGGTGTTTATAGTTTTGAACCTGGATTTCATTATGGCTATCCATGCCTCTGTGACTCGTGGACTACTAGAATGTCTGCAATGCATTCCCTCCTCACAGCTACGCTTGCAGGCAGCCCTAATGCTACGGCAAAGTTGGAATGCAAATACGTGCCATCGAACAGTAAATTTGAGAATGACAGTGGCTAATCACTCCTTGAAGCATACCCGGAGACAGAAATGTTATCTTCTTCAAAAGTCTCTCGAGGAGTTTAACTACAACCTGACTTGAATCTTGCAGCCAGATACAGTGATCAAATCCAGCCTGTGTGAATTAAGAATCTTCCAGACTGTGAAGCTCCCTGTGCAGTAAGCTATATGTTGTTTAGGATCTCTTATTAAAGTAACAAAATGTAACAGATGTTTGTTTACTACGTCATAAGATGTCCCACCTCAGTAATAATGTGCTTTTGCTTCATATAGCCCAGAATAAGTCTTAAGTTTCTTTTCCTGTATTTTTGGTCTTAGTTGGTTGGGTTTTTTTCTGGAGGTGAGTGGAAGACTACTCCAATATTTAATTATCTGCTCCAGCAATCCTTGACATAAGTTAACCACCTAATGACCAATGTTAATATCTGTATCTACCAGTTAATAAGCACATTAAAATGTGGTTTTACCATGATCAGTGGTGACATCCCTGTTCGTATTTCCATGAGATTAAAAAGACCTAGTTAGAGGGGAGTATTCAGTACAAAAATATGTAAACCTTAGAGAAATAGTGTAAAAAGCCACAAAATGTTTCTATTACTATTTTGACTTCTTTCCATTTATAATAGTAAAATGACAAAGCTCTATGTAATGAAAGCTCAGAGATTCTAAGGAATTGCTTCCAGAAATGAGTTTAAAAAAAAACAACCCAAGCACAAAACAAAAAAAAGTCATGAAACTCATGAATTTCAGTGTTAGCAGATGGAAAAAAAAAAATCTACTGCTTAGTTGTTTCTTTCTTTCTGTTTACAGTAATGGTGTGTATATATACACATATGTGTTACTTCATAGTAGAAAGAATTCTTCAGAGGCTCAGACTGTATAATAGACAGCAGGCTTCTCAAGATCCATAAGGGGTATTTCACTGAGCACACTTGTGAGGAGTTGGGTTGTCCATTGCGAAGGCCAGGAAATGAGGAATAGGGGTGTGTCTCTGCTACTGGCTCATTCAGCAAAATGCTAAACCACAGCTTCCTAAGTTTTGAGGCAGTGACTGACAAAGAATGCTTTGTATGTCTGCTTCCCCATGTGCAATTCCTTTCTGCAATATAAATTGCCTAATTCATTAGTTGTCTAATGTAATTTCTGCAGTCCCTCATTTTTATGCATCGGATTTGAGAGTTTTATTCCAAATTGTACAGTCTGACTACAATTATTGAGATACCAAATTTTATAAAAATTAATTGTAATTCATGCTTTTCATCTTAGACTAATATATAAACAAGGCCTCATTTTGCTGTTGGGATATAAAAAAACAAAATGTAACTTCAGTTATATCCTAAAAATTGTTCTACTTCTACCTGAGGATTTTTGGAACAAAATTCTTCTGAAATAAGTTCAGGTGTAGGCCCAGAGTTGTTTGCATGAGATAGAAGGGGGGGGGGGGATAAAAAAATACAAACCCCACAACCCACGTCTTACTGAAGCTGGTAACACCAGAGAAGAGCTCAAGCTGACTCCATAGTGATTACTGAATGCAACTGTCAGATGTAACCTAGTAATAAAAATAACATAGAAAAACAAACTTGGAAACACGCAAGATGTGTTCTTTTTGTCAAGAAGGTCAGGAGTTTTGTTTTGCTCAAATAGAATGTGATGGCATTATTTGGTTGTTTATATTTTTAAATTCTCAAATTAAATTTATCTGCAATAACTTTATTTTCTTCCTGGAAGGGAGGCTGGGATTTAATTTTGATGATACAGTCATCTCTTATTGTCTAGGAAACAGTGGACTAACTTTTTATGCATGGTATGGTTTGTATGTGAAAGTGGTATGTTTTTCAGTCTATTACAATTTGAAAATTTTTGTGCATTCTTCAGTGTTGAAGTCCTTCTAACACACCTCCTTCTTAAGGTGTAGTTGTTTGGGGGCTTTGTTAATCTATTTCTTAAGAACAGAGAGTTAAAATCACTTGCAAAAGCTATTCTGCTCAGTATACATATTATAGTAGTTGTACTAGGTTGAGGAAACTGGGTCCAATCAGTCCGCGGAGGGTTGAAGGCAGTGAGACACTGTTCTTCCAAGACCTGTGCAGAGGTTACAGAGAAGATGGGAGCAGGCTTGTGTCTGACAGGCACAGCGAATCGATGAGCGGCAGCAGTCCTGTATTGCCACAAAAAATGATGAACTTATAGAGAAGGCAGAAATTCCTCACCCTGGAGCACTTTTGTGAGGGTGCAGGTGCTTTAGAGGGGGCTGTGAAGTGCCCCCCCGGCTCCCTCTGGGTCAAGCTCAGTGTAGATCGCAGACGTCTGCAGGGGGTTTATGGACGTTGAAGATGGGTGTTTGTAGCTGCAGAGGGACAACAAAAAAGGGAAAAAGCTGACAAAGTCGATCTGTAGTTGATCCCGTGCGAAAGGGACTTACCACTCTGCCTTATTTTCATGTATCATACATTCTTATTTTCAAGATCAGCCTATAAAATAAAGTATTAAACCAATTGAATTTT
>JANHFX010004596.1:0-71589 GCA_027560015.1 Chloroceryle amazona
GAAGCTGGAGATCGTGACCAACGAAGGGCTGCTGCTCACTGTCAAGGTGTTCCTGGACTGGCTGAGGACAAACACGGGATGCTTGTCTTCAAGGAGGAGCTGCTTCAGTGCGTCTGTGTGTGCCTGACATAGGGACGATGAAGAAAGCGAAGTTAGTTGCGCTTTGCAGAAATTCAAACGCGTTTTCTGTCCGCGCTGCAGCGTTTTGCACTCTTTTGTACGGTTGATAAGCTAGGAAATGAGAAGTCACTGCGGCACATTTCGGCTAAAAGTTTGGAAGACATCGCATTGATTTTTTTTTAATTTTATTTTAATCCCCTTTATGAGTTTTAAAGCCTCGACTCTAAAGGGTGTTTTTTTTGTAGCTTGAAATAATAGGGTTTGGAAAAGCAAACCACAAGCGCTTTAGATCCTTCCTGTCAAAAGAAAGAAAGAGTTTCTGTATTTTAAATGCTTGTTAGCTTCAAAGTTTAAAGGCTGCCTCAGTAATTCAACGGTTTTAAAAAGTGTAATTCCTTCCATAAATGAAAGGCCAAAGAGATTAATTGCTTTAAAAGGGGGGAGGGGGAAGGAAGAGAAGACTGCTAATCAAAACCAAACTATTTCCTTCGAAAAGACTTTATACAACTATTTAAAATATGCTCTAGTCTAGGAAAAAATAGCTAAATGGAAAATCAGGGTATCTTGATACCACAGGAAAGGACAGCTTGCCAAGAATACCTCTAGTGTTCCCTCAGTCTAAGAGTATCCTGTATTGCTTTGATTGTTGCATTTACGTTGTGCAGCCCATCTCCTGCCCTCAGCTCTGTGTGAAGGACTAGAGCACCTGGTATAGATTGCGGTTAGCAGAAGAGGAAAACATTTCTGTCTCTCTTACTTTTTTTTTTCCTTTCCCCTTTTCCTGGCAGACCACAATTCAGGATGGGGGTGAAGAGGTAGAAGAAGGAGCTGTTTACCATGTCACCCTGAAAAAAGTGCAGATTCATCAGGCTGCTAACAAAGGAGCAAGATGGCTAGGGGTAAGTGAAGCTGGTGTGGTGGCATTTTGGAAGGCTCCTCATGGACTTTGGAGCCTGCTCTATGGAGCTGAATTCCATACGAATCATTACGATACTAACTTTTAGCACTGACTGCTCTCACTGTTTAAGAAAACCCCAAAGCACTCAGATTGTCTGTCTGGGATCTCTGAAATCACTCTCTCCTTGCATTAACTCTTCCTCTTCACACATAAAAATGTTTTGCCCAGTTGGGGGCCATGGGTGAGGTGATACTTAGTGCAGAAATATGGATCTTAGCTTACAGCTTGAGAAGCTGGACATAAAATTTTTATTTCAGACTGGGTTCTGGCTCATTTCTGCTCCTAGGAGCCTATCTTGGGTCTCCCTAACTCATGGTATTTTGACTAACAAAGGCCTCTGAGAAGTTCCCAGAAACTTCCTCCAAACTTAAGCAAAGGTAGGTTCGGGTCTTATTTTCCTATTGCTTTCTCAGCCGGGTGAGAAATTGTCTGCATTTCTGCAAGAATTACAGCTATGCACTGCTTTTCAAAGGTGTATTTTGAAGCACAAAGGCTTTAGTGGTAAGTAAAATGAGCTTCAGCACACACACACTCAATTCGGCACACTGCTGAGTGCCTTCACCTTTGTCAGGCCGAGTCCCCAGCTGATAGAAAATGTCCTTGCTTGGTTGGAATCAGTGCAGCTGTGGCTGTTTGAGCCAGATCTTCAATAGGTGGCTATATTTTTCATATTATTTTGTTATGTTTGTTTATTTTCTTCAGGATCAAAGGCAAGTATATAAGAACTTGGTTTAATGTAGTATCCAGGTTGGTATTCTAAATACTTATAAAACTGCCCTGAGATATATATTGACTCATTTTCCTGTGAAGTTCCATGACAGAAAGCAATACAGCAGTGCTGAAATCACAGTCAAGCAATATAAGCAAATTCTGCCCTGCATACACATAGTGCTTAGAATCTCCCCTTCACATATTTCCAAGAAGTACATGGAGTTTGAATCAGAACAGATAATTTCAAATCTGCTTCCTTTGAGTGGCAGATTTCCCATCTCTGCCTTCTGTTTTCTACCAGGAAAATATTAGAAAGTATTTTTGAGCTCCTGTAAATTCCCCAGATGGTAGTTTTGTGTAAGAGCTGGAGAACATTTTGGACAAGTCTCTGTCCCATAAATACACTTGAGAAAAGTAGAATTTTCTCCTGTTTTGTCTGTGTTGTTCCTCCTGCATAGAAGCAGTTTTCCAGGTCTTGGTCATATTCTGAAAGCCAGAGTGCATATGTGTTCTGAGATCATCACCACAGCTGATGGTGCCGATCTTCACAGCAGACAAGGGACTGCAAGGTCACAGAGGTGACTTTCAGCTTTCTGTGGCTAGGATTAGGGTTTTTTTAGGTCAGAATGGAGCCCTGTTTGTGGGGAAGGAGGTAGAGTGTCAGAAATCTGCACCTGTTTCAGGCATAAATTGGTGATTTCAGCTTCCAGGCTGGCGTCTTTCATGAGCAAAAATAAAAATCTCATGCATATTATTTGAAAATATTTTTAAACATATGGGCTGTTTGTTTCCCTTAAGCTCTTCAGAACAGAAAATATTTTAAGCTCTTTTTGTGATCTTGTTTCATTAATGGCTTTACTGTGGTCCTAAAGTCAATAAATAGCCTCTAACCCAGAACATTATTTATGAATCGCCATCCCCGCCCCCAGCAGTTTTGCCTTGAAAAGCATAATTGTCTCTTTTATAATTGTCATCGGGTGACTTTTTTTTCTTTAATCTGGAGTTTGTAGGGTTTTATTACTTTAATCTATGTTTTGTTTTGTTTTGTTTTCTTCTGTGCTTTGAAATTCATAGCACTAAATTAATAAGCTGTTGGATTTATCAATGTTGGTCTTAATTTTTTTTGATGGTGCTCTAAGCCAGGCTTAGGTTGGAAACTCAAGGTCAACTGGAGAGTATGGGAACAACCTATTTGTACATCAGCAAGTATTGAGCCTTCATTGCAACAAATATAGTAAGTCTGTTAGTGATTATGTACATGTGTGGATATATTTTTTTTAAAGTTAACTTTTCACTGTGGTTTTATCCTGTAAAGGTCTACTTAGCAGTTTGACCTTCTCTGAGGCACTGAGTTTCTTGTGTTTATTGGTGCAGGTAAAAGCCCATGTCTTTTAAAACGTTGATGTTGCATGTGGCTGTAAAATACTGTGTGGTATCAGAGCAAGGGCTTGATCCAGTGGTACCAGAGTGTTTTGTCCTTAGCAGTGCTGCATTTGTAAAGTGATTTGGAGGCTTTTCAGCTGAAAAGTGTTAGATGGTAAATAATTTGATGTGTCTGTGAGAAATACCAATTTGACTGAAAATGTCATAGGGCCTGTGTTGAAAGAAATATAAAAGGTCTTATTTGAGTGTGTTGGGATTTGTTACCAACTCCTGTAATTACTGAGAAGCTTGAAATCTTGCTTAAATATATTCTTGTCCAGGTACCAGTAAGTGAATGAACCTAGATCTTTTATGTTTCAAGCAGTCTAATAAACCTTTCTTAAAATCCTCTATCCTAAGAACCTATGCAGGGTTCTCAAACGGTTGGCCATGTTATGAGAGAATGGCGTGTTTAAAAGCCAATCATAAGATTACATTTTAAGCACCGTAACCACTCGCTTATTTAAATCCAGAAATGTCGTTCTTGTGTTTCAAATTCCTACAATTAATAAAAAAGACAATCAGGCTGTGACTTAGTCATCAGCAGTTCCATAACTTTCCAAAGTGCAAAGCATTTTTATGAGCACCAAATTCTGTAACTTTAAACTTTATTATTAGACATCAGAGGGGGCCACTAATAGCTACCCGTTTTGTCACTAAATGCTTAGTCACTATATATTTAATGAAGCTTAAGACTTTAGGCACTGCAGTGTTATGAAATACTAAAAAGCCCTGGTAGTAGCCCAGTATTGTGGTTGGTAGATGCTGCACAAAACCACTATCCTGACTGAAAAGCACTTATGGATTAAATATCCAGTGAGGCTTGTCTGTACCCATAGGTTGTCTCAGCTGATGACTGTTATCTGAGGCAATTTTGCAAGAGTCTGATTTTTCTTAAGTTATTTGTAGACATCAAGGCAATTGAGATTCATAACAAAATTTCAAAAGTCAAACGTTGCTTCTGGAGAGTGCCACACACACAAGAGGTTCAATGAGAGGCATTTTTTGAAAAGGCATTTTTTGAAAAGGAAGTGGGTATTGGTGTCTCCAGGATAGATCTTGAGAGGTCCTCAGGATTTTAAGGGAGATGATATGGAGATCAGGAACAAGCCATGAAGACCATGGAAACAGAGATATGTGACTTAACTTTTTTGAGAGAGGAGGGAGAAGTAGATGTTTGTATAGATGGATGGCCCGCTCAACTGGACATCGAGCATCATTTTGAACATCGTATTACATCATGCTAGAGAAAAAGGCGTGTTGGTAACTGGAATAGGCTTGAGAATGCAGCAAGGAATTTTAATGCTGTGGCTTAGAAAGAGAAGGTTGTATTTGAAAACTGTGACACAGAAAGAACCTGAAAAATGAGATTCAGCTTACCTCTGAGAATGTAAAGAGACCCCGTAGGGAGGCTGGCACCCTGTGTGTCAAACAGGATGGTGCTATTGTTCGTGAAGACAAGACAGGACAAAGCAGAAAAGGTAAGCATAAAGTTCAGAGTTCTGTGGGGTTTTTTGATCTTGAACCGACAGCCAGGTACTCATGAAGTGAAACAGAGACAAGCTGAATCATACCGTAGCCAGAAGCAGATAAGAACAGTAAAGCAGTGGCTGTAAAAGTAGATGAGCAGCTAGACACCTGAATTTCTGTTGCCGGGAGCAGTACACTGACAGAGTATGAATGGCATTGGAAGTGGTGAACTCCAGTCAGGGATTTGTTGTAAATAGTAAACGGAAAAGTAAATGCTTAGATGAACGAGAAAGGAAAAAATCAGCAGGTAGAGAAGTGGAGAGATGAGGGGAATGTTTAAGAGGTGAGACACTGAAAGAGATTTTGATTGGGAGTGCAATGGAACTATGGAAAGTAAAAGGTACAGGAGAAAGTGGTATGAGGTGGGATGGGATCCACTGGAGAAGTGAAAGGATTAGAGGAGAACCACAGGAAAGAAACTTCTGCGCTCATGGGATGGTAGAAATGAGAATTGTTCAAGGGATGTCTTGAACAAAGAGGAACAAGAGCTGGAGAATTTGAGGAGTGGGGACTGCAGATGTGAAATGACATTAAATACTGAAATTGCTCAACTTTGGAGTGGCCAAAATTGAAGAAAGAGGGGAAGGGAAAAAGGCCTTTCTAGTGAAGGTGGTTTTTGTATTTGTTCCATATGCCAGTGTATGTAAAAAAATAAAAACAAAACCAAAATAATAATTCTGCTTCACAGAGAGAATGAGGAAATAAAGTTAATCCATATATAACCCAAAAAACGAAATGATTTTTTGCCTATTTTCTAGAAGGATGACAAAGGTCAACCTGTAGGTTGATGGTAATGATGGCAGATGGGGCTTTCACATGTCTTCAAGTTCTCTCTCTGCCTAAGAACTTAATGTGTCCATGCTGGGAAGCTGGTAGTGTGCAGCCCAGACTACAAAGAAACTGGTGTATGAAATAAGAGTTGAGCAGCTTTAATTCATTGATCACTCAGTATGACTGGAGAACAGCAGTGGTGCCCGTTTTTGGGGTGAGGGGAGGTATGATCTAGGTAGGTAGGAGATATTTGTCTCATGAAGATAACTGATCATTTGGATTTAAAAAGACTGTGGGTTTAATCTGTTTGTTTGTTTCAAATTCTGCTTTTGAAACCACTGGAAAAAATTAGTCTCTGGAGAAACTGAGAAATTATCAAGTATTTTGAAGGACCTGTACAAGAAGATCTGCTGTTGCAGTTTAAGATGAGAGAGGGACTGTTGGTGTGGAGACAGAGTTCTACATGGGTCAATCCTATGACTGAACTGCTGTCATGTGTTGTTAGGGTCAGTGACATAAAAGCAGAAGCATGCTGACAAAATCTGATGGTCTGGCAGAGGAAGAATACACCTAGAGGATGGAAATACCCTACAGGCTGACATTCAGGATTGCTGTAATGTATGCAAGTTGAAATTAAATAGCACAGAACACAAAGGCATGTTTGTGAATGAATTAAAGTAATTTCTGCTATAGGATGATATTTTTTTGTTCTCACCCCTTCTGACTTTGGGTGTATCAGTCAGTCACAGGAACCATGAGCCACCAGCACGATGCAAAAAAGAAAAGGCAAGTATGGTGCTCTGTTGTTTTAGATTATTGCCAGCAGAGATGGTAAGTGTGAACCCCTGTTGTAGAGTGCCCTGGATCTCAGTCTGTAATTCTGGTCATCTTTGAGAAAGTTGATTTAAACAGGAAGGGAGGCAGAAGAGGGGTTTTGGGATCATCAAGAAAAAGGTGAATGTCTGATTATAATCTGAAGACTATAGATTACTTAGGTTAACAAAATGAAGATTTAGGGAGTATATGATTAATACCTATAAAAAGTCATGAAGTAAGCACAAGGGGGAAAAAGCACTATTCACACCAGCTGTAGACTAGTGTATAAATTATTAGAAATGAGAAGTTTTGAATAATCAGAACAATAAGAAAGTGGTGTGACACTTGAGCAAGAGTGAAGGAAGCGAAGAACCCAACAGCATCAACATAGGAGATGGGTTAGTTGATGAAGAGGATTATAAGGTAATTTCCTTTGGTAACACTGCATCCTCCAATTGTATTTTTCTAATCCTAGAGGGACTATAAGAGCAAGAAAGTGTGTAGCAAAGGAAAGGATTGGGGTAGATGATCAATATGGAAGATGCATTTTTGAGAGGAAAGATGTGTGAGTTTGTGACAAAAGAGAGATCCAGATGTATAATCAGAGAGAGGGAAGTCGATTGTTCAGAGCTGATTGTGTGTAAGAGATGAAGGTGAGAGGAGGGCTCAGAGAAGAGAGACTGCAGAAGGGAACATTTGGGAGGAGCTACTTTGTGATAAAAGTCCTCCGTAGTCTTGTCTAAGCTGATGAAAAAGTCTTAATTCAGGGTAGACAGTGGTTCTGGAGAGACCATTAGGCACAGAGAATGGCACTGTCACATTCTGGATTTGAAGTCGTTGGTCTAGAGGCAGTGAGGGAAAGGCAGGAGGGAGTGAGAAACACAGCAGGGAGATGGATGAGGAGAGCAACTTGTTTGTGCAGATGTCTGGGAAGCAGAAGTGAGAGAAGTGGATGCAGAAAAGTAGCAGAGAGGTGTTAGGAGCAGTGTGGAAGAGGGGAAATAGAGGCATAAGAATGAAGAAGATGCAGAGCTGCAGAAAAGGAGCAGTGAAAGGTGGCATGGGTGTGGAGTGGGCAGGTGGATGAGGAGATTACAAAAATGAAAGGCAAACAAAGAGTTTTTAAAATGCTGTGAAATGACTTTCGTAGATGTTAACCAGCCGGAGTGTTTTATCTCACCCTTCCAGGGATTAGGGAGTGGTGGGTGGCCAGTGTCCAACCCTTGAGGAATCTGAGGGAAGCAGAGAGGAATGAGTCTTTGAGACAAGAGGAACTCCTTAGTGCTTGCAAATGTTTTTCCTATCAGTCTTTTATCCAGGAAGGAGTGAGGAAGAGACCTGCAGTCTGCCTCTGGAGCTTTTAATGGGGCTGGTCACAGGAAATGCAGGAGGGAATGGAGTTCCCTCAAGCCTGTGTGAGCCAGAGCAGGCCTGGAGAGATTGTATCTCTACATCTTAAGTGATCACTAAGCTTTCAGAGGCAGTCTTCAAGCATTATGTTTCTTACTCTGCTGATGGATGGCACAGACTGCTCTTCCTTTGAGTCTTAAATATCCAGATTACAGAGAAATACTATTCTCCCTGATGGCCAATGCTGCCCAGTTTAGTTAGCTGTTGGTTTCATATTCAGAGCAGATTTTAGATACATGTGTGTTTTTTTCTGCTTTCTCTTTTTTTTTTTTTTTTTTTTTTGGCCACAGCTGAACTTCTGTCTCTGGGGTTTGCTCAGGCAGAGATTGATTCCAAACATCACTTGTCTCAAGGTGTCTTTCATTCTCTAGAATTGAGTGTAGAGCAGACCATGTTCTTCCAAATCTGTAAACGATCTGCTGTAGAAGGGTGCTTTTAAATACCTTAAAAATTCTGAAAGAGGAAGAGCTGAAAAGTACCAAATCCATCAATAAATATATTTGTATTTTCTTAATGCTGATATTATTTGAGAACTACCTTTTCAGAGAGTTTTGTGGTGTGTTAAAAATGAATTTTGAATGATTGTATCGCACTGCACACTGCATGTGACCACAAGTTTGGCTTCTAAATGCATCTGCAGTCACATCCATTGGCAGGAAGCTTGTGTTGGAGAGTTCAGTCAGAAAAACACTATAAAAACTTCTAACTAATCTGTATCCCAGTTAGGACCTAGGACACAGCTTTCTTTTTGACTCAAGCAGATCAGAAAAGAAATTTTAGTTTCAATTTTTTTTCTTTCCAGCACTGGCCTCCTAAGTATGGGTTGCCTGGAACCATGAACATTTTAGGAACATGCAAAACCTGAAATTTTCTCTGAGCCTATTCCTGCCCTCTCATATACCCTTCTGAGACAGCTCTGTGATTTCTTTTCTATCTTACTCCTAAGTCCCAGATGTTCTGGTCAAGTGTAGTTTCCTCTGCACCCAGCAGGCAAAGACTTGGCTGATGGTTGTCCTTGCTGCAACATGCTGTTTTGTCTCTTGATTTATAGCATGTGTTGGTCCCTTTTGGCTAAATCAGACTCTTGGGAATCAGGTTCCTGCAGCCTGTCCTGACCACTCAGACCAAGGCCAGGGTGTAGTTCTGACCATATGTTTGGCAGAAGCAGAAAAGCCATTCCCAAGGAGATGACAGGCTTCCCACAGAAACTGGGTTATGCTATTGTCCTCTCCAAATACTGTCTTCTCTGAGGAACTGTCTTGGAGAAGGAGGAAATACGGGGTGTGCTCACATTGATTTTGCATGGTGGAAGATGCCTGTCAACTGCTGGAGACCCACAAGGTAGTTATATAGAAGATTTCAGAGGGAACCAAATAATTTTACCTATAGACAGATAAATAGTTATGAAAAAGAAAGCTTTAGCATCTCATTCATCTTGCCTTTTGGTTTTGAGTAGACTCTTTCCTCCAGTCCTTTCCTTCAGTTGTGGGAATAATAGTACCATAACATCGTAGCCCTTATTAACGACTCCTTATGGAATATTTTTCTCCCTACTTCCCATTTCAGGAAGATATCTCTGCTCCAGGGACATCCCAAGTAGCACTCTTCAATGCAGTTGTCACAGGCCTGTGTGCGGAACAGACACTCAAAAATAAAAACTGAGTTTATTATGAATTTTAAAATGGAAGCCTGAAGATTACTGTCTTCTACTTTCCCAGTTCCAAATACAAAATGCATAATTAGAAGGATAACCGGCTTTGTAGTACAGTGTCATATTCTCAGCTGAGTTTAAAATGTTCCAGTCCAAGCTGTCAATGGGGTGGCAGCACTTTAATCTTGTGGTGCTATTAGCACTGAGTTGAGGCTGTAGGATATTCCTGCAAGGCCACACGAAACTAGAGAGAGACACAGGCAGCCTCCCTTCCTATAGGGCTCTGCAGAGGCACATCTGGCTAATGATCGTTGTATGGGTGTTGTGTTTTAGCATGAGTTGTGTGTTGACAGCATTTCGGAAACCTCACAGCCAGGCTGCTTATATATGAAAACTTGCCTTTGGCACACTTTCAGTTTACCTGTGACATGTAGGAATATAACGACATCCTGTGCTATAATTAATCTCCATTGGGAATTCCTCCAATAGCCAGGATGCCTGTCTTTTGAAACTACCCTTCTTGGATGGAGGAGGTTCTCCTTGAATTGTAGTGTCTCGGCGGTCTTGCTGCTAAAATCACTGAATGTTGCCTTGCTTCATTTTTCATCAAGAAGTGAAAGGAATAAAAAAAAATTACCTCGTTCCACAAAGAAACTGGCATTTTCATTCTGAATGCTAGAAGATCTAGGTCACTTGTTGGGTTAAAGAAGTGTTGGCAAGGAATGTGGTTATGTGTCATCGGAAAGCCTGGGAGAAGCAGCATACGAAGTGGACTGAAATGCTGTAAAGACAATAGCCCTGGAGAAACCATTAGTTTTACAGTTTAGGTTTTGATCTTTTCATTTAAGGAACAGGCTGAAGCATTGCGAGCGTGTTAGTCACGCTTGGATTTAAATTTAGCCTTGGCAGAGCTAATTAAAAATCTGTTTAGTGACAGCGTGTAAATGCACACTCTGAACTTTCATCTTTTCCTACTGCTGTAGGAATCTGTTTTCTAAATATATAGTTTCCTATAGCCAGCACCATGAGAGGGTATGGCTGTGTGAAGGAACGAGCACAGAGCGATCCCATTGTGGCCAAGCCCCCTGAAGAAAATGGGGTTACCTCGGGTGCAAGGGGTAAATGAACACTTATGCAGCGTGGATCCTGTTCTTGCTTGTCTTTGTGTAGCCAGTGTGTAGTGTCTTGTAAACCAGAGGCAAAATCATAGGATCATAGAATGGTTTGGAGTGGACCTTTCAAGGCTGTCTAGTCCAATCTCCTACACTGAGCAGGGACATCTGAACTAGAGCAGGTTTCTCAGAGCTCTGGCCAACCTCAGCTGGAATGGTTCCAGGGATGTCTTAATCTTGTTTATCACTGCAGTTAGACAGTATCAGAGACTGTAAAATACATCTTTATGAAGAAACCTTTTTTTTTTTTTTTTTTTCTTAAACACCAGAAAAACAGAGCATCGCACTTGCAATGTTATATCCTTGGCAGATTGTTGGCACAGCAGCAAAGCTGGTTTTGCCCAGTGAACGTGGACCAGTTTGATAAATCACTCTTTGAACCCTGAGATGGTACTTTTATTTGCACACTTTTCTCTATCTCCTCATAGTTTACACAGATAGATCTAGACCTCATTCCCAAAGGGCTGAGCAGCTGACCAGTAGCTGTCTCCAGGGAGTTGTCACAGTTTGCCCCTGCTCTCTCCCAGAACATTTTTTGCCCTTGATTCACACCCAAAATGGTCTTTTTTTCATGTGCACTGGATCCTGAGACATGACTTCTAGGTCTCCATGGGAGGTAGGTTTACTTTTAGGGCTGAACTATAAAATCCGTGTTGCGCTCTTACATCTTCTGAAATAAGAGTTTATTGAGATGTATGACAATGTGGTTTTTTGTTTTATTTTCTTTTACAAAGCTTTAAAGCTATAGTAAGAATTCTGTCTTTTGGAGATAGAAATCCATTTACTGTTTATAGAAATCACTCAAATTTGGACCAAAATGAACTCATGCTAGTGCCTGAATACAGCAGCTCTGTAGTTCTGTTCAGCTCAGTGCCACCAATAGTTTAGGCACTAGAAGGAAAGTAAAAACCTACCTAAGTGAAATTATAATGATCTTGCATTCTTACAGCATCTTTCATCCAAATAACTTTCAAAGCATGGCCGCAAATTTTCACCAGACAGACTATGTGAAATATAGTACAAAAGTCTTACTTGAGTGGGCCTCAAAACTCAGCAGCAGTGCTATGGCCTGGCATTTGGTTGAGCTCCCCTGCATCTGGGGAGGTGGGAAAGAGAGGAGGACAGCATGACTTTAAAAAGGCTATTTTTTTCGAGGCTGTTGAAGAGTTTGAAGTATTAGAAAAAGTTCAGGGGATGGATAAACTAGCTGTCAAAATAGCACAGTAATATTTATTTAGTGGCTTCACAGTTTTATCACAGATATCTCCTCTGCATGGGACACATATACCACAAGCAGCAGCTGCTTAACAATACACAGCAGCACATTGAAATAATTTAGGACCAGAAGTGAATTAATTAAAACCACTTGGGGAGAAGACCTGCAATCTTCAGAGTCCAGAGTTCTGCGGAAGCATTTGCCCATCGTGGCAGTTATGAAAGCAAACTCAAATACTGTGCTGGAGCAGAGAGTCAAGTGAAGCTTAGAAAATATTATTAAGGAGGCTACAGTAGCACCTCACTCATTCCTGATGCTTGTTCCATCATCTCAAAGATGAGGGAACTAGAAAAGGGATCCGCAAATGGGAAAGGATTATTAGAATTTGGAGACACTGATAAGGTGAGGATTGTTAAATTTGTGTCTTGGTTCAACTAGACATGCAGGTTTAAAAATGTGTTTACTAAATCATCACAGGATTGAGGCTCGATATTGGGAATCAGTAGGAGGACAGAGCAAAGTGAGTTGGGAAGGGACACTCCAGGAAGTGTGTGGTGGTTTTGAAAGCAAAGGGGGAAAAGAAATGTATAATTTTACATCCCGTGTATTGATTGTGAAGGACTTGCTGCTGGAAGAACTAACCGACTCCAACTGAGTCTAGAAGGATTCAGAAAAGATTAGACATTTATATAAACACTGAGAACTAATGCATGAATACTATATGAGATTTAAAACACAAGACATGTAACATTTTGTGATTTAGGTATAAAACAAACACTCCCTGCAGTTAAGAAGAATCTTTCCCTTTAGACTGGTTATTCTATATGTTATGGGTGTTATTTCTTCACCTTCCTTTATCTGGCCATTGTCAGAGAGGAAAAACCTCTAGTTTAGTTTAAAATGACAATTATTATGTGTTGCTGTTTATAAAGTTCTGGTTTCAGTTTGTTTGCAGCAAATATTTAATGAGGCAGAATAAAATTGAACACAGGCAGTCGTAAAAAGAATTATGAGAACTTTAATGTCCCAAAGATGTCAGGACCATATTGCAACACAGTATGGGAGTTTGGTGTGGGCCTGTTTTCCAGCAGTCCTGCAACCTCCTTCTGGTCAATGAGAACTCTGGGTGCTCAGATCCTGGTTTTTTTTTTTTTTTGTGTAAAACAAAAGTTTGCATCCTTGCTGTTTTAGACTCTGCAAATGTAGGTATCGTGTGGGCTGCCCTTTGCTTTACTCCATTCAACTTCATAATAGCCGCTTTAAAAATAAAGCAGCTAGAACAGAGCATGTACTCTACATGTGGTCTCATCAGCCCTTTTATGCAGTGGAAGAATAATGTCCTTTGACTTGCTTTGGTACCCTTTATTTATACTTTGCAGAATTGTTTGCTTTTTTTTGCCGCTTCCAAGCGTTGTGGTGAAAGATTTAATGTTCTGCCTACTCTAACCCTTCAGATCTTTTCTCTGATCTGTGTGCTACAGTGTGACCTTTGAGGGTAGTACTTTCAACAGACTTTTTTGCTGGCCTCTTTTTATTTCTCTACATGGAGTTGCATAAGCCATCTGTTGTCCATCAGAGTGTAGCTATCCTTTAACAGCTTTGGCAATCAAAATGAAACTTTGGCCGCCTTCACCTTAAGTGTGAAGCTTTCTGCCACTTTGCGTGGTAGCACTCATTAACCTTTTGCTCTCTCAGGTTATTGGGTTACAATCTGCTGGAGGTTTTGACTCATTCCTCTACACCACCAATTTGTGTCCGAATACCAATTTATGTCCAAACTTTGGCAATCATCTCTATGTAGCTCAGACCTGCATCAGGGTAGAAGTTATTGCGCATTGCATATGCCACTGAAATTTGTGGTGGTGGTCCCTTAGCTGCTGCTGCACCTCTTGTCTCCTATGGCTCAAAAATAACTTGAAAATCTTCACTGAGAATCAGCTGTTTGCTGCATATGGCATCGAGCACAGGATTATGTATGATGGCCCTGTCATACCAATTTGAGGACAATTGTGATACTGGACTTAGAAAGGTACTGCAAGTCAGGTGTCCTGGGTTCAATATTCCTTTCCTGATGACTCACCCTGTGGCTTGAATAGACCAACTTATCTTCTGGGGGTTTAACTTTCTCATCTGTAATACATTTACTATTCATTTTGAGATTTAGTGATCCAAGGAGAGTAAAGACAAACTCTCATGCTTTAATATGAATGTATAGATTCACACCTATGAGAGAGAAAACACTTCTGCTGTGCTGGAGGAAAGTTCTGTAGCTGAGCAAGATCCATCCCCCTGATACACCCTGTAATTCTGTGGTACAATCTTTGCTGTTGAAATCTCGGAGAGCAATATACTCTGCTGCTTACAGATGCAGAGGCTTGGCTCTTCGGATCCCTTCTGTGAAGAGAAAGGGTGCTGGATGAGACACCACAGTTTATCTCCTCCTCAAAACCTCCCAGCAGGACCCCAGGAGAGCACCATGCAGCACATGTGGGGTGGGTGGCTGTGAGTGCTGCAGGGGTCTGCAACACACGACCCACAGACTACAGCTGGCAATGCTGTCACTGGGCCACAATGGCACTAATAAGGTGTAGACATTAAAAGTGCTTTTGCAGAATGATCCTGTTATTATATTCTATTCTTTCATCTGTTTCGCCTCTTTATTTTCTTCCCACCTTTTTGTTCTGAAAGCAGTTTAAAGGATTATTTTCTTTTTCCCTCCCACCCCTTCAGCTGCTTTGTATGGTCGCCTTTCTCCTTACAAAGGCTCAACCTTTCTTCCAGTCAACAGCTGTTTCTTCCTTTCTGTGGAGTCCATGGGCTCTTTGTGCAAGTAAAGCAACATGTTTTTATTATAAAGTGGCATTTTCTATTGAAAAGGTCTCAGAAAGATTGAACAACATGGAATGACCGAATGCTTTGAGATGTGTTCAAATTATCAGAGCCCTTGGCCTTCAAACTGGAGACTTGAGACTAGCTCATGTAGTAGCTTAGACTTCCTGATCTCAGTGTCTCCTTCTGACTCTTAAAAATCAGTACTCTAAACTTCTGACTATCTGTGTATCCAAAAGCAGAAATAGGCCATCTCATCATCACTCACAAAAGAGTGATCTACTTTTTTTTTTTTTTCCTCTTATATATAGTTTATGCTACACATAAACTTGAATAAAAGCATGAATGCATTGGATCACATTGTTTCTGTTTTGACTCAAGTGCAGAATGTCCTCCAGTTGTTTGTAGTATTCATGTGGATAGAACTTGGTAGATGAGCTTGGAAAGGTTTCAAAGGTTTGTTGGTGTTGGGATGCGAATGACGAGTCACTACATCCTTCAGGATTAACTGTTGTCTTCAGTGCAAAAGGGATTAGTTTCGTTAATTAAATGCTCCTGAGGTGCATTTGGAAACCAGTTGAAATATTACATGCAAATAAAACAAGATAAACTTACGCATTCTTTGTCTCTGTTTGGATTGTAGTAATTTCTGGCTGTCTCTACCTGCAGTGCATTTTGTATTTTTAGAGTAGGAACCCTTTAGGGCAGGGATGGTGTCTTGCATTTGACAGCCATTGTGCTGCTGTTGGAAATGTTTTATAACAATAACGAATTTCATTTGGAAGTCAGATCTTAGGCTTTTGCATTCTACCTATTGAGTGCTTTGGATTGATTCTGTCTGTGCTTTCGGTCTGTTGGATCCCTGGAGCATGCAAAATGTGAATGAACTCCTTGCATGCTTACTTAAACCTTGAGACTCACTTTCTTCGTGCAAAACCAGTTGTCTTGTTCGGGAAAACATCAGATGGTCATAAAGTTAGACTAGAACAGAGAGGAACAGAGGTATGCTATTAATTCCTGATGGGTAATTAAACAACAATCACACACACACAAAACCACAACCAAAATCAGGTAGTAAGCATGGACAATTTCTGTTTTATCTTACAGCCTGGCATTTTTTGTTCTTCCCCCCTCCCCCTACTTCTAAGCTATACTTAGTTTACATAGCTTTAGATAGCATTCTTAAACCAAAATACAAATGACTGCTGCAGGTTCAGCACCAGCTTGTGTGACACACGCCGCTTTCTGCTGTGGCAAAAGAGATGGGTTAACGGTTGGTTGCTGTCGTTACAAGAATGAGGTCATCTGTGTAGGTACAGACTGTGTTTAGTTGCCATATACATGTGCAGCTTCTCATACAAAATACAGAAGTTGTCATAGAGAAGACCACTGTAGAATTGGCACGAGGATGTTGCCATCTAAGGTATGATACATATAGTCAGACACAGGCACTCTCTTTCTCTATATGTCTGTGTATGTGTATGGGAGAAGAATCCAGAGAGATTCCATAACCAGATCCCCTGGGGTGTCTAGATAATATACTAAAAATGCAGTTTGGCCTGAGCTAATGATTGAAGTAATATTTCTGGACTCTTTCAGCACTTAAATAAATGTTCAAGCTGGTAACTCTTTAATATTGAGTAACATTGTTTTACTATTAATGCTTTCTGTACTCAGGCCCCACCCTGAAGAGGTCTCTTAGTTTCAAAACAAAGGGTAGTAAAATGTACAGCCATTAAAATGAAATTTATAACACAGTTTAGGTACATATTATGCTGTAGTCATAAAAACAGTTACTGCTAACGTGTTTCTTTCATAAAAGATTAAAAAAGCTTGGCAATAGAGATTGCTCATGGTAGTTATTTTGAAATGTGTAACAACATTTCCTGGATGTTTTTTCTTCTATAAAAATACCTTCTGTTTCAAGTTTAGTTTATTTTAAAATCTGAATCAGTCTTCTGCTAAATATTTTCTTCTCTGTCAAAATGCATTTCACCTCCACACACCTGCAGTTTTATTTTCCAGCTATTCATACTGTTAAAATCTATTGCTCTCATCTTGTTTACACTGAGTGCAGTAGCAGTTTACACTGGTTTCCCGAGTCAGTATAATCTTAATTTCTGCCTACTGCTTGATCAGACTTCACAGTGTGAAAGGAAAGCTAACAATACAATCAGGATGAATAAAACCATTTTGGGTTATGCAATGTGCATTTATGCTACTATTATATAACAGAATTATTACTTGTGGCATCCTTAAATACATTTTGAGTTCAGCAGCATTGCTTGCTGTCTCATACAGGATGTTCTTTGTTTTTACCGACTGAGCAGAAAGTGATGATGAGCTCTGTAATTAAATTAAATTACATTCCTGGAGGAGAAAAAAGTAGTGTGACTTTTCAGAGGAGAAAAGTATCACATTTGACTACTAACAGCATAGGTACTGGTGAAAAAATGGTCTGTACATTTCTGAATGGTGAAAACACAATGTTTTCATGGTGACCTATAATTTTCATTAAAATGGTGTGACTTGCTGTATTAAATCTATCTGACTGCATTAGTGATATCAATCATCCCTTCTCTTGGTGTTTATTAAAAAATGATACCATATTTTGGTTTACCATTTTTCATGAAAGAAGCATGGCAAATGGCTTTACTGACCAGTGTTTCTCTAATAAAATTTGTATAATAGCTTTCATTTGATATTTCTTAGAGTGGGCATAGAGTTGTCAACTTCAGCATGTAGGCAGATTATAAATATGAGGACAATTGAGATTGTTCAGCTTCTGTGCACTGGTGGTGTCATTGGGCTGATACCATAACAGTATGAAGTGGTATCAAAATTCAGCTGCACTGGAAAAGAATCCTGTCATGTAACAATAAAACAGATAATTAGGGAGATGGGAGAGGACTGCAATATTGAAATTGCAGTTATGCAGTAATTCGCATAAGCATTGGGGTAGATAAGACCAGGAGATGCAGCACAGGACAGGACACATACAAAGCCTCGAAGGACAAATTTTTCAATTTCAAGATGGACTATGAGTTATTTATGGACTTGGACAATGGCTTTAGTGGCTGTATTTTTTTCGGTCTGGGAGGATATTGATGTGAGTGACATGGGGAGAAAAGTCCAATGTTGTAGGCCTTTGAAATCTAGATTAGCTTAAAACAGGAGAAAGTATTCTGTGTAGAGGCCACAGTGTTGTCACATGTTGTTGAGTCAGGTAACCTGATTTCTTCTAGCTTCTATGTTCAGCCTTGTATAATGTTAATATTTGCATGTAAAATGAGTCCTAGAAGGAAGAGGAGGGACTAACACGTATTTTTAGGTCAATCTTTTGGCCTAAGCTGCCTAATTTACTGAAGTGAGAGAGGCTGTTACCTGTGCATGTTCATTTTTCTTGGAAACGGTCTTGAAGTTGGCATGTTGACATGGCCTTAGTGGTGTATGCCGTATTTTCGGAGTTTAGTTGGCTCTTCTGTAGGGGATTTACACACTAATAAGTCAGTTCCATTCAGTGTATTCAAGGTGGCTGCTTACAGTGCATATTGGTGTGTTGTGTCGTTCAACACAAATACCACAACGATTTTTGCCAGGATCCTTTTTTTCAGAGTATTCATACCTGGGCTTGTTCTACTCCTGGCTTGATGTGACCTTAGCTGTCAGTCAGCTCGTGACTGTGTTCTGCAATCGCCCGGTAGCAGTGCAGCAGCTAAGGCCATGTGAAGGTCTCTTCTGTGGCTGTGGAACATTCTGGTGTCTCAGCCTCTGTATTAAGATCTGGACTGACTGGTATTGCATGACACTGGCAGGTGACTCCTCTAAAGACAATAAATTGGGTGAGGAGGAACTGGGGACAAGTGTTCATTTTGGTAGGAGATGGTTTGTTTTCAAGCTCCCAGGAGACCTTGCAAAGAACTGAGCTGGGTTCTGGCCTTTTGAGCTGAATGCATGAATTTATCATGTTTTCAGTTGCCATTTTTAGCTTCCGCCACCTCCTTGTTCCCACAAAACTGGGTTGGTTTGGTGGTCTTCTACATCTGCTATGTGGAGTCAGTGTAGAAATGATATTGCTTAATTTTATAGAGGACTTGTCACCTGTAGGCTCTGAAATTCTACCTGAGTAGATCCATGAGTATGGATCATCTTTATAGATTTTTATAGATCCCTGCCCTTCCATAGCTGGGGAAACAGAGGCTTGCAGAGGTCTTGCGTATGGCTCTACCCTGGGCTAGTATTACCATGGTTGACTTTACACAGTGCTAAGACTCTCTTGAGACACCTTTGAGCACCTCTCAGGAGGGACCCTTCTTCTTGAAAGACTGTGGTCTGAAGAGTCAAACTCCCCACCATCTGCAGCTTATAGATGTTCTGCTTTGTGCAGCTAAAATTTTTGAAACTAGTTAAAAATAGGGGAGCAGAGAAAATAGTTGTGCTTCTTGCAAAGGTCAGGGAGTATTTCTGGTTAAACTTAGTGGTGGCCAAAGGCATACTTGGCTGTGTAATCTGATTTGTCTAACGTTTCATACTTAAGGATTATACTCACTTCTGGGGTGCTGAACAGTAGAAACATTCTCCTTGATTACGCTGTGTTTTCAGATAATCATAACTGAGGCTTGCGTTTTGTATGTAAATACAGTATTTGCTGTTCTGTGAGCTTGAACCTCCATGTACTCCTTGGGTAGAATGCACAGGACACCTGGTGTTGTCATCTATAGCCAGGATTGCTGAAAGCTGGTTCAGACAAGTGAAATATTTGATCTGTCTGACACCTTTTTGTATTATTTTTTTTCCCCACTCATCCTTTTCTCCTTTGTGGTTCCTAATAAGTAATTCAGCCTGAGAACTGCAAGCAGGCTTTGGCACTTAGTTTTCCAGGACAGACTGGAAGTGGTGAGAGTGTGGGGAGGAAAGAAGAGTAGTTGAGACAAGAGTTGTTAGCAGAAACGCTAATTAATATTTGCTATTTCTGGGGCACAGGGGAGCTGCCCCAGCTGCCTATTTCCCTTTCTTAGGGACCCTCTATAATCCATACCTATAAAAGCTTTTATTAGTTTTGACAGTTAATCACTGACTGTTTTATACAAGTTCCCTCATGGAGACACCATGTGACACTTCCTTGTCTCACAAAGTCAAAATATTTTACAAAATGAGTCGATTTTACTGCTAAAGGTAAATAAACAATAAAATCTAACTTTTTTCCCTTGCCTTCTTGTGCCTTTCTTGCTTAGCTGTTTGTTATTTTGAGTATTTATTTACTGCTTAAGTTTGGCCATAGGACATTTTGGCACTCCTGTACACTGAACAGAGGAGGGTGCTGAGATTTTTTTCACATCTAATGTAGAAGGGTTTTGGAAAGATACTTAATATGGGACACATTTGTTTGCTGGGTTAGAGTGTTTCTAGTAAATGTCATTTGATGACAGCTACTCCTCAAACAATGTAAAATGCACATGACTAAGTCTTACCTGACTTTCTGGTTTCTTTTTCTTGCTTTTCTATTTTCAATTAGAATCTTGCTAAGCTTCAGTGTCCAATCTAAACCACCACAAGGAATAGTTATACATGCTGACGTGTTTTGAAAATAATATGTCCTTGGCATGCTTACGAGAGAGGAAGTTTGTGGTGAGCTGCAGAACTGTGAAACGTGTCAAACAAAAATGAAAAGGGTTTAAGTAATCTGATGGTTCAGGTTCAGTTAACTCCGTGAAGACAGTAAGTCAGACAAGAGAAGATGGTGGGAGGGCTTGTCTTGATTTCATTAAAAGTCCTCCTAGCAAGAGAGGTGAGAGCCAGGGTGAGAAGGAGGCAGGAAGCAATGAGAAGGTAAGTGTATAAATCATACAAGATAGGTAGAGATGGAGGTTTGGGGCTAAACTCTTGGGGCAATTTTTGGTCTCTTCAAGAAGGTTGTACGCTGCACAGTGAACCTCTCAGAGGACTGGATTCTCACTGAATAATATGGCTGCATTCCTTTGCTGCACAGATGCTTCTAAAAAGTGGGCCAAATTTAGAGAAGAATTTTATATGTTCCCATGGCTGAATAAGTTCCACCATTTGTAAGACTTGGACAATGCCACTTTTAATATAAACCTCTTTGAAGATTCAATTTCTTAATGCACTTGCTTAAACTCCTTTAGTTGCATGCAGCAGGAGGTTATGTGTAAATTAGGCCTCTTTACTTTTGTTTTGATTCATTTAGCACTAGTCCCACATAATTCACTGATATCCAAATGAGGCTAAATTTGCATAACTTCAGAAGGTGTGAGAATGCACAGCTCAGCACCGTGTTGTTTCTTATTTTCCCCGAGTGGCTTAATGTATCTGCAAGGTGCCTGGCTGAAAGGGTTCTAACTGAGCAACATTGGTGCAAGAGGTTTTTTTGGTTTTTTTTTTGTTTTTTTTACCTCTAAATCTGACCCACAGCTTTTGTCACTGTTTGCCAGCTCTTTAGACAGATGCCAGCCAGGCTCTAAGGATACAAGAAAATGCGACTGCCTTTTGTATAATAATCATGGGATTAATTGGTCCTGGAAACTCTGGGTTCCTGCCAAGTAATGTTATTTATGTGGTATGAAAGGAAAGGGAAAGGGCGGAGCTTTGGAAATCCAGGAATACCCCTCTCCGTTGTATCATACGAAAGAACTGATCAAGTTATTTGGCTTCTGAATTTGGTTTAGGCAACATGCAGAATTCTAATTTTCAGCAGCATACAAAATGAGGAAAGGAGAGTTAGCAAAGTGGAGGGAGCTCTGCAGAGAACACCACAGTAGTTTTCTTTCCAAGTGCACTGTATGGTAAAAGCAGACGCTCTTGCAAAGGCATCTGCTCTGCCTGGAGTTTGCAGGCTGCAACAGAGTTGGCCACCCAAATCCTGCATTTCAAGACACTGTTTCCTAGAGTGGAAATTCTAGTTCAAATTCAGAGTCTTATCTCACGTGAACCATTTTCCAGGCTGACAGTTCTGCAGAGTGGAGGGCAGGGACGGAGAGGAGAGTGGTGAGATGCAAGGCTCTGAAATACTGCCAGCTTTGAAGGACTGACTGCAGGAGGAAGCAGGGATTTATCTGTCCTAACACCATTTGAAACACTTGGGACTTCATCTGATAAACTTAGTCTGGTCACTGGCCTTTCTGATGTGCACTATTACACAGTACTGTTAGTGCAAAACCCCACTTTTAGTTTGGCATTTGTTTAATGGTCATGTGGTGTGGATGGGGGGATTTGGCACAATGTGTGCAAGTTTGAGTCAGTTCAGCATGATTGTCAGCTGCTGTGGGTTTTATCCATCGGACAGGACAAGCTTGTTTTCTTCCTTTTAAAGGGGAACTAGCTCAATTATAAAGTTCATTAAGATCTTTGTTGGAGGGGAGACACCATGTCAAATAAGTTGTTAATATCTTTGCAGCTGTTCTTGACAAAAATATTTGACTAAAATGAGTAGGAGTCTTATGTAACACCTTGAAGACATATTATTAAGTTTTGTGTGGTTTTGCTGTGGAATCCGGTTGCTCTTCAAACAAATTTTTTGTTTCATCTGTCTCAGTATTTTCTTGAAGTGATGTGTGATTGTATGTTAAATGAAGGATACCTTTGGTTTTTCTTCCTTCAGACTGGATGCTTGGAGCTTTAAAAGCTGAATAATTCCATTCTCCCCCCCCCCGATGAGTGTGGATCTCAAAGGCTTATGCTAGAGAGCCTGTATGTAAGAAAGCAATATCAAATCAGGGCAAAATCACAAAAAGCATCTTATTCCTACTTGCAGAAGGTTAAAGCTGATTTCCATTTAGGCAAACGGGGAAATGAAACAGTCATTCCTGATTAGAGTGCCTTATTTTTAGTTAACTTGTAAGTTAACTGCACTTCAGGCAGTTTTATTGCAGAGTAAGGTGTCTGTTCAGTAGGTTAGTAAAAATAGGTAAGAAAGGAAAACTCATCTGGAAAAGCTGTAAGTTTCAAGGAAAATTAAAAGTATGTAAAAAACTGTCAAAAATCAGTAAAAATGGAGTTTTAGAGACACAGGTGTTCTTGAAAATAATTTTGCAGAATTTCTAAATAAAACAAGGCCTTAGTCAAGTGGTTTAAATGTTTTAAATGACTAAGCCTGAAGAACATTTGTATCTCATTTATCTCAACTATTCATCCCAATTGTTTTCTTTTGGTATTGTTTTCCAGCTTGCGTAATGAAAAGCAATTACACTGATTTCATTCCATGATCCTTGCTTTCAGAATCTGAACAGATAATATTTGCATTGGGAAAAGAACCTGTAGACCAGTCATGATTTTTTTTTTTGGGGGGGTGTTGAGGGGTGGAGTGGTTGTTTTCAGTGATATTTTTGAAATAATGACTACAATTCTGTAGGTTGTTATTTGGGTAGCAGCCTATTTTTGTACTGCTCAGAACTCGAGCTGTTTTTTTACCTTGAGTGTCTACTCCCTCTTGCTAGGATGTATCTTAATTTAGGAGATAGTGGAGTTCGTATTTAATTTATAATCCCATTGAAGGTTGAAAGGTAGTGTTTGTACCTTTGGTCCACAAGGCTGTGGGATCCAGATCTGTATTTTGGTTGAGGTGAAATACCTGGCAACTTTGGGGTTTGTGGAAGGTTTGTTCTGTTTTCCTGTCATTTGTAGGTAAAGTGGCCAGAGATCAGCATATCTTGCCCAGTTCTTGCAGAGAAGGACTGATGGGAAATGTATCAAAAGGTGCATGTGGTACCTCACCAGATTCACAAAGGAGCGTTGCTTTTACACACCTAGTAACAAGCTATACTCGTAGTGAGCTGCTTATAACTTGGGTCCAGCTTACTCAAGCTCTGCATTGGTGTCTGTAGCAGAGAGGTCTTTTGCCTACTACGCTGATCCTCAAATCTTTTCCCCATTCTGCGATTGTGTGTGCGGCTATCTCGTGCTTCCACAACACCTCGGTGAGTCACTGAGATTGTGTGTGGGTTCAGGAGCCAGCCTGTGCCGGGCAAGGTCAAGCACCTTCATTGTAACCAGCTCGGAGCCAAATTACAGCTCCGTCAGTACCAGGCATCTACTGCTGGTGTTGGACTCAGTTTGTGTTTGAAGGAGTTTTTAGCCTGAATGTTTTTTAAACCTGCATGAAGCTCTCCTGTTTCAAGAAGAATTGTATACATGGATAGTGTTTTTTGCTTTATAGCTGTAAGACAATTGCCTTGAAAGAGAGTGGTTCCCTCTGAAGGTACAGCATCTCACAGGATTTTAGTGAAGACCACACTAGTTCTGTACCCACACAATCTCAAAAAATAGGGACTTTAGAGAATATACCTCAGCTCAACTTTCCTACCTTTGCTTTTGAAAGGGTGCTGTCTGGTAGGAAACTATTTGCTATGAGTTACACTTGCAAGTTGCTTAGGCCATAATACATTGCCTGAAAAATCAAAGTCAGGCTGCTTAGAAAACATAAAATAAATCAGACTATAAAATGCCATATTTGTTTATTTTTAAGTCTCGCAGAGGACCAAGAAAATCTTAAAGCCCTGAGATGTCGGGACTGCGTGCCCTGTCAAAACTTGCAAAAAGTTTTAGGAATATCTTTTAACAGCAGTAGATACAGGATTCCTCGGAGCAGACAGCACAAAAGCAAACATGAAACCTCTTTTGCCTTTGGGTAGCCTGGTTATGTCAGGGAAGAGATGGCCTCTTGATTAAATCCAGACTGAGCAGTTTCCTGTTAGCATGCTAACTCAGCCCACAATGGCTTATTCTGAAAGTCTGTTACGGAACTCCTCTGCCAAGTCCTTTTTCCTTTTAAACTTGCAGGCAGAATTGCTAAAATAATACAAATGCAAACAATCCCTAGAAGTCTCTTAAAATGATTTCTGGCAGTTTAATGCTTTGCTGACAAACTCAGTTTTAGATTTTTCAGGGTTTGGGTTTTATTTTGCTTTGGGGTTTGTGTTTTCTTTTTTTATAATTATTTTTATTTTTCAAACATTCTTCCAACATGATTTCTTGGGGAAGTTGCACTGTTGCAATTAATGGAAAATTTTGTGCATATATCAGTCTTGAAAGCAGATTCTGCTCGTGTTTAGTACACAGTGACATCAGTGAACAAGAGATTTTTACACACATGGAGCAGAATATAGCCATAAGTCAATACAGTGTGAGTATAGCAGTCTGTCTGGATAGAAAATTAGGACTTAAATACAGTGGTGCAGACTTTCTTCCCTGTTTGAAAGTGGTCATGTTGTATAACTGGTTATTTTCAAAAGTATATTTTAACCATAAGATGAAACATCAGCAATAAACTTTTTTTTTTTTTTTTTCCAAGCAAGTTTGGCTTAGGGAGAATTTGAATGGAAGAGATAAATAGCAGTGGTAACATGTCCTTTTAGGTGTTTCTTAATGGTGTCTTCATATATAATTCTATATACACCTTGAAGTCAGGTATATAGCAAATTATACACCTTTAAAATAGCCATAAGATCAGTGGAAGAAAAATTTTGCAAGATTTCTGGTGTCATCTCATTCCCTGTGGGGCTGCATTGGGATAACAGTGGGATCTGGGGCAGTAGTTCTGTGCATTCACTTCTCTGTTTGTAAAAGGCATTAATGGGTTCATGACACAAGACCCGAGTTGCTTGCTCAGTTGTTTCACAGTTGGTTTGAACAGACATAAACCAGTGGTGCCTCCAGAAATTGTCTTCCATCTTGTGCCCAGGCTTCTTTTGTGTCAGCCTGTGTGCTTCTGCAGCCGTGGGGTGAACAAGGTTGGGCAACTTGTCAGGATTTAACCCCTGAGCCCACTGAGTGAAATGAAGGTCTCTGTTTTGTCTGGACCGCTTTCCCAACCCAGTTTGTACAGAAAAGGGCCTCTGGGAATGGCTTCTTTCACTGGCTTAACTCAGTAATCAATAAATAGTACCACTTTGCAGTTGAGATGTGGCTGCAGGTTTCCTAGGACCTCTGCTTACCTTTGGTGTCTGTACTTTAAAATCTGTTAACAGTTCCTTGTGTCTTGCCCATACAAGATGCTCCTGACTCCTCCAGGGCTTCCTACAGACACAGAGACACTTTTCTGCCAAAAAAAATCCCCACATTCACGCATACTTGGCAAATAAGTACTTAAACTAGTCACAAAAATAATTTTCTGAACTGTCCTCTAAATAGTGGCAAAATTTAAGGGAATGTTTCTAGTAATTTCCAACTTAAAGCAGGCTGTAAGCATTAAAACCAAATGCTGCTTAAAAACCACCCCTCCACCCACCCCTCAACACCAAATCCTAGATTTGTTGACAAATATTGTGCCATATGGAAACTAGAAGAGAAAATTGAAATGTTATCATGGCATGTTTGCAAGATGACTTTGATACCATCCTTGTGGAATTATAATGAAATGTTTAGCATCTGTAGGTGTTCATGAGCTTGTGTTCTGTGTGGCAGCTCAAAGTTGGTATTTTCATCAAGTGCTGGTGCTAAATTTGTGGTCAGTTTTCATGTTTATTCATAAGTTATGAGATGCTGAATGACCACTGTTGTTCCCTCCAGTAATATTATTCTTTGTGGGATAATGGATTTTCTTTTCGGTAACAATATACGATGGGATCATGAGATAACTTGGTAGCAGTCAGACTGTAAAATACTTCATGGAGCATGTCAGAGAATTTTTTAAGGATAAACTTATCAAAAGCCTCCATTATTTGATACATAATTTGATATTTGGAGAGCTGGAGTTGACAAAATTCTTTAGTAACTAAAGATGGACTATTCCTGTGCAAAGACAAAATTTAATCTGTTATTTCCTTTTGAAAAATGTGTCTGGGATCTGACTTCTGATTTTTGCATTTTGCTTTTCTTCCAACTTTGTAGGTTGAAGAAGACCAGTTATTTTCAGAACATACTGTCAGCCAGTACGAAACATGCAAGATCAGGACAATAAAAGCTGGAACTCTGGAGAAGCTTGTGGAGAACCTTCTGACAGCTTTTGGGGATAATGATTTTACCTACATCAGTATCTTCCTCTCAACATATAGGGCCTTTGCTTCTACTAAGGATGTACTGGAACTTCTCCTTGACAGGTATGAGTCAATATATAATGGAAAATTAACTATTGTTTACATGATCATCAGAGAATCATAGAATGCATTGGATTGGAAGGGACCTTTAAAGGTCACTTAGTCCAACCCCATGATAGGGATACGTTGTTAGGAATTTCTTCCATTACTTTTAGTAGACATGGACTTAATAACACAATGGACAGTTGTCAAAAAACCTGCAAAATTCAGCATAAATATAAATTATTGAAATGCATGCTGCCCACATCCCAGCTCTCAGTAAGGCACAGTCACCAGATAGGGAAAGTGTGCCATGTCTCACTGCTAAGGAACCAAACTGGGACTGGCACAGCAAAGTTAATATAGCTCCCCCCCCCCCAAAAAAAAAACCAACCCAAACCAACCCAGAATGTGTGGGCTGCAAAGTCACATCTAGAATAGATTCCTAGATATTGATATTTTCAGACTTTACTCTTCTGTTTGGGGGCTGCTGATTCAAAATAGGGATTGTGCAAACACTCAAAAGGATTTGCTATCCCCTTCTAGTACTTCACATGAACACACACTCATAAATTTTTGCAGACAGCACAAGAACTGCTTGTTACAAGAATAACTTTTATGTGGAGACTGTTAAATCATGCCTGTTGTGTCTATAAATGCTTAAAACCTGCAACATTAGTTTTCTCACCCTAAATTCTAACTGTGTCAGAGGTGATCTTATTTTGGGAGGATCATATTCATTGCATTTTCGAAATCAAGTGACGTACAGAACCAGTTATTCTGGCATATAGTGATTAGAACAGAGGAGTAGTGTAGGAACTCCTAGGCTTTAATTTTGGCTCTCCCACTAGGTGGATAAGGAGCAAGGTGTGAATAAGTCATCTGTGCTTTCCTTTTGTACCTGAAAAGGAGTATAATGCTACTGGCTGTGTAGGAATGTTACGTGGCTCAAATAATAATGGTGTTGAGCTGCCTTGCTGCCAGGCCTGCTGTGATTGTAGCAATAGCTGTGGTTTCTTGAGTGCAGTAACTTCACAGACAGGTAAGAAGTCTGAGGAGAAAGAGCAGCCATCCTGGGGAGCAGTTAGATCTGCTGCTGTGAGCTTTATCTCTCAGTCCATACCAATTCTGATGTGGAACCTGAGGAGCAATAAAAATTGTCAGTGTGTATATACCAGAACACAAAAATGTTGAGGAATTCCTTCTTTTGCATGAGTCATCCCTCAGTTTTGGATTCTATGCTTTGGATATATATATATATATATAACTTTGAAGAACACAATACAAAAGGATACTGAGTTTATGTGGATTCTAGTAACTTTAAAGAGTTGACTTGCCAAGTGACAGTGTCGTGAGAATCTCGTAAGTATATGAATTGTCAAAGAAACACAAATTTATAGGAGAAACCAACACTTGCATGCATATACAGAGTCCCTTTCAGCCAGTAATGTTTCATGTATGATTTATTTTACTTACTTTTATAAAGATACATTTGCAACAGAAAAAGTCTAAAGAAAATAGTAGCCTTTGCAAGGATACTTTGCCCCAAATGGCTATGTTAAATATCATTCCTCTCACAAGGTGGTTTTTGTTGCTTTGTGCTGGTGGGTTGCCAGGCTGCTTTTTTTTTTTAATCTATTAATTAGCAAGTGTTAATTGACATGTATAATGCACTTCTTCCTGTAATCAGTGAGAACTTGCAAGTAGCTCAAACAACGTGAATCAGTCAAAAGTGACTCTAAACCTTATGATGCACAGCTCACCAATTAAAGGCTCTTAAGTTGCCTTAAGACAACTTATTTTATCTCAAAATACATTCATATATCTTGTTTAAATGCCCAGAAAGCATCCTTATGTGTATTCCCCACCCAGTTCAACACAGTTTTGATTTTCAGTAGTTTCCATTCTTATTTCTCTCTTCCTGAGGTACTTCAGTAATGCAAATAAAATGTCCCACCTGAGACTGTGACCTCATTTTACAAATCACTGTACAAACATGCCTAGAATTGTTGGCAACAGCCCCCATCCTGGAAACGTCTACTGTCAAGAGATGATAAAGAAAAACAGTGAGAGGAAAAGACTGTGATGCAAAATACTTGGGACAATCATACTGAGGCAAAGGGTTTAAACTCCTAGTGACAGTTTTGGAATTCAACCAGGGTTTTCATCCATCCATATTTTTGCACATCCATTTCTGGCACTTTTTTGCTGTCCTCAGGAGACAGAAGACTGTTGTGCAAAATGCAATCCATACATTGTGCTTGTCTAATTTGTACAATTATACCAGATCCTGTGTATCTGACAAGCAAGTTCAGAATCTACTCAAATCTGTTAAGCTGGGTGATCACCAGAGCATTGTTTTTGAACACAGTTCTTGATGCTGGGAGTCTTCCTTGGATCCTTGCTGCTGGGCTGGCTCTTTCATCAGCACAAAGCCCCTTGGCAAGACTAAGAAAGGGGTCCTGTAGCTGTTGGGCTGTTTTGTCCTCCGGTGTGCTTCTACGCAGAGGACTTTGTGTGTATAACCTCTGTGTGGCACAGGTGATTATTTCATTTGAAAGTGTCTGGATCTTCTGCTCTTCGTTGCCTCACCTGGGAGGTTTCAATGGATGCTCCAGGTGGTTCTGCCCAAGAAGCCACGCTGTGGGTGCTGCTGGAGGTCTGGGGGAACTGAGGCATGGAAGGCACCATCAGCTGTGGTGTCCCAGCTCATGCTTTTCCCTCTTTGCACTTAACAGGGGATATCACTCTTCAGAATTGTTGTTTCAGCTCTTCAATGACTACTGAAGTATTAAATCTCCCTGTAATTGAAGATTGAAGCATTTGAAAATTGGAGTTGGGGCCAAAAGGGTAATCCATTGAAACAGCAGCCCATCCTACAGTCTGTTGGCCGTGTTAGGGTTCTGATTGTTTTGTGGTGTTTCATCACTAGCCACTAAAATGTTCAAACTCTGTTAGGCTGCACTGTTATAAGGGTGATGAAGGAGTCTTTTGGCAGTCCTGCTTTTGCAGTGAAGTTTGTAGAGTCCTCTAGCTAAACAGCTCTGTTTGCTTCCCATATTTTCCTCTAGCAGAAAGAATCGTATCAACCTAAAAATAGAAATGTACAAAATTAGTGAAAAAAATAAAGTTACAAAATCAGATGCTCAAAGATCAGGAATTTGAGAGGAGAAAGAACTCAACATCTTTATGAAGTTCATCATCATGGGCTTTAGTTTCTATTTTTGTTTTGTTTTCTTTAATGTAGGTATTAATGATAGGATTTTAAAAACGGCCTGAAGAAAGTAATTACTTGTTTTCTGAGAATCATTGGTCATGAGACACCTAAACTGTCTGGACTCCTGTGAAAATGCCGTCTCCATGTAGTAAAGGTTTCTGTAAATTGTATAGTTGGTGAAATTTAGCTCAGTTAACTCTGCAGTTCTTCATATTTTCATATCTGGGAGTTACATCTGTAATATTGTGATTGGATTGTGGCACAAAAGAAGTGGCAAGTCTGTCTTGTGAGTATTTTCTCAGGAGAGTATCAGAGGAGAGAAAACCAGCCTTGATTGGAAAAAAAATTTTCATGGACAGGACTAACTCAACTTTAAAATGCAGGCATAGCCCGTTTATAAGGGATTTCATTTGAACATTCCAGCAGGAATGAGCAGGAAAATAGGTGTCCTCTTCTAAAGATGATATACGCTTGTTAGTCACTGCATCACTGGCTGCTGATTGAGGGGAAGGATCTTGGGTCAGACATGTGCACTGCTGTGTCCTTGTGGTCTTGCAGAGATTGAGCTCCTGTTCCACTGGATCTTGGTGACATGCTGGCTTGGTAGAAGCCCTGCTTTAAGGAAAGACATCCTTTTGTAGTTGGCTTTGAGGGTAGGAAGGGAGAACAAGGGAAATTTGGATGCTGCAATTTTGCTTCAAACAAATAACCTAAATGATATTTATAGCAACATCTCAGGTGAGTTTGGGTAACCTGGTTATTTAGAGTAACAGCAAGTCAGGAGCATACATGACTCATAAGCAAGCCCTGTCCTCCTTCTTTGATGCTGCTTTCACAGAATCATAGAATTGTTTTGGTTGGAAAAGACCTTTAAGATCAAGACCCACCATCAAAGAGGTGGACATGTCAGAAGAGGGCAAGAAAGCACAGGGGAAAAACTCTCTACGGAACAAAACTTTATTTTCTGAGCCCAATTCTCATCTCACTGGATTGTGTACCTCTTGGAACAAGTTATAATCTCTCCTTCAGAGGAAGGGCACGTAGGCTGCATGACCTTGTCAACATTATCCCCAGCCTTTTATAATAAATGATAGAGTCCACAGGAAATCCTTGGAGGTCACCACTTCCTTCCCCTCTCACAAATCTTATGACTGTAGCGTTTAAGAATCCATGGATGATTCTCTTGGCTTTTTGAGTATCATGGATAACCTAGAATTTTATGGCTTGGGACGAAATATAGATGAAGTTTAAGCTATAAAAGTTAGAATGATTTACACGCAGCTGTGAAATATGGACTTGTGAAGAAAAGCAGATGTTATAAGGAAAAAGAAAAGAGAAGGGGTACTAACTGAATTTAACCAGCTTAGTTTTCATCTCTACATTAGTGTAGAATAAGTAACAGAGAATCTGCACTTTGGCAATTTACTCATTTAATAACAAGAGTACAGAGTCTAAAGTGCAAAATCTAAGTTTTATAGGTACTTAGAATCTCCCAGGCAAAATACCTTTTTTCTGCCTTGAGCCATACTCTGTTAAACTAAGCTGTGACCTGGTAGCTCTGAGGAGACCTTTCTGGGCTGCAGGCTGTAATCTTTGTTTCCTGCATGGCTGTGGAGGAGTTGGTAGTTCTCTCTCTCCCAGTGTGGTAGGATGGACTAAAGAGATGTGTGTGTTGCTTACACTGCCTTTACTCCTCTTCCTGTGGTATCAGAAGGCAGGAGGAAGTCCTCCCAAAGCCAAACGCACATGGCTTTGGTTAAGTCACAGCAGGAATTGCACAGTGCTGGTCCTTGTGGTGTTTTCGACTCCCACAGCCTGTGCTGGTATTGTCATCACAGCCATGCACAAATGAACAGGCAGGCAGGAAAGTTTCTAACATATTTTCAGAGATACAGTTTCCCCGTGTTTCGGTCAGAAGATATTTACTGCATTTTTAATGGACTTTAAACAGTGCCCTTTGATAATTTCTGTCTTCTGTAAAATCAGAGATATACTCTTTTCTCTTTCAGTAACTTTTAACACTTCTTAAAGATTGTGAATTTGTTTGTTTGTGTTTTGGGGGGGATTCATTTGTTTGTTTTTGTTTGTTTTTGTCTTGTTGATGTTTGGTTGGGTTTTTTGTTTGGCTTGGTTTTGTTTTTCAAATCTATAACTTTTTTGTTTTTCGTTTTTTGCTGTTACCTTAAAAGTTTAAACCAACTTTGATGACTCTTTAGAATTATATCAAACAAACAAAGTTTTTTTTTCCCCCAGACTTCAAGTAAAGCTTTTGTTTTTTATTACATTTGAGACTGGAGCCCTATTCATTCTCTTGGACACATTCAACTAAAAAAGATTTTCTTCTAACATATAGTAGAAGTCAAACTAAACAAAATCTTGGGCATAAGCTGGTATGTTGAAAAGTGAGGGGGATCAACTCGTATTTTGAAAACTATTTCAGAGTAACTGGACATCCGCATCCCTTTAGTATTCATGGAAGTTTGGCATCTAAATGCATCAGACAGCTTTGAAAACCTGCGAAGTCTTTAACACTGTATGTTCTGTTATTTTCTCTTTGTTCAGTAGAAGTGGGTAGGGAGATTTAAAAGAAAAAAACCTTGTTGGCATTTTGATGTGAAAAGACTTGATGGAAGTTTCTGGAGAGAGGAAAAGGAGAGCAGCTCTTCCTGTCCCCAGGCATGGGGACAGCATGAGGCCTATGTAGAGATCCTTCAGTATCTGGAGTTAATCACTCACAAGTGTGATGGAAGCCAAAGATATTTAGCTGTCCAGGTGAGAGTAGAACCGGGCCAAGGCCCTCTCTTACATATTTTATTTTGTCCTGGTAATTGTGTGCCTTGCAATGGCATTTAAAAGGGGGGCTGTGCTGTGCTTGGCACAGTTTCCTGTGAAGTAGCAACTGGTCCCTGTCTGAAGGAGTTTGCAGAGAAGGGTTATCGATAGTGTTTGATGGGAGAGCCAGAGCTGGGTAATGACAGAAAATAACAAGTTAGTTTTATGCATTCAGTTCATTCCTTTTGCTGGAGGATGGCTCAATAGAGGGTACAATGGAGAGGAAGATGCCACTGGAGAGGGGACACTGAATGGGTCCTTTGGTAGCAGAGCCCCACGTCTTGGTACCGGAGCTTTATATGGCATTTGGCTTGCTGTTGTTGCTGTAGCATCTGTTCTTTCCTCTGCTTTTTCCTGTATACCAGGTGGTTTGTCTGCTAAACTAAAGAAGTGATTTCATTTCCATGTTTCTCTGTGTGTATAATTCAAACCACCTTATGATTCTTGCTGAGTATCTGCACTTCCAAGTTGCTTGTTTCAATCCTTGTGAGCTTTATTTAGGGACTTGTTGGGGCTTTTGCAGAGAACCACCGTTCCTTAGTATTTCCGAGTTGCTCAAAGGGTATTTTCCTCCCTTTTCTTTCCTTTCCTCCTTAACAGAGATGCAGGGATGCATTTTCTACTCTATTTTTCAGTATTTAAATATTCAGTACTACCCATTACATTCTGGTCTCATTTGCTTAGTCAGTCCCTTTGAGTGAAGTCTATAACTTTCCAACTGCCAAGCAAGGCTGAAAAGTTCTGTGGGCTACAGGATCCTTTTGTTTCTTATGTCTCTTTTTGTATGCAAAGCATTCATACAAGGCTGGGTAGTGAATGGCTCTTTGTCCAGGAGCTGGTGAGAACATAGCAGTGGAAGTCTGCAGAAATGCTGCTCTTTACATCAGATGTATCATTAACTCCTCCTAACCCATATTTAATGACCCGCTGTTCATGCAGAGCTCTTGTGTTGAGAGATAAGCAGAGGTTTACATCTGGCAGTTTAAGAAACTGTTACGTACTTCTCCAGTTTTGTACAGAAAATCACTTGCTCTTTATTACTGTGTTACGGATTTATATTATAACATTCAGTGTGTATCTCTCTAGTGGGATTTAAATGCAAATTCCTAATGTTCCACAAATACACATTTTATATTCATACAATACTAGGACAATGACACTGTGGATCATCTCGATAAATTTTGCTCTAAGGATTAATGTCCAGTTTTGAAAAATTACTATAAAAATATAATTGTTATTCAAAACCAGAAGCTTTCTTTGTGTATTTTTTCCAGCAGGGGAGGGGGGAGGAAATGTCTTTTGTCTGTTGTCTAAGATGTATTTTAGTCATCTTACCTAGTGGATAGCAGTGCAGAATGAAGTCCTCTTCCCTGTAGCAACAGGACAGAAGACACTGTCATAGCGTGTCTTGTACTTACTATGAGCAGCATGTCTTGATTCCATCCTGGACAATCTCCACTGAGAAGGTGTCAGCATAGTTCTCTAAATATCCCCCTTACACTCCTTTTGTATCTTCTTGGCAAGATGATGTGTCCCCCAGTGCTATGATAATTGGAAATACGGGACAGACTGCAGATCTGCAAGAGCAAATACTGAAACCAGTAGAGTTAAATCTCATAAAAACAGGCTAAACTTTACACTTCAGCTTGGCAAAGCCTTGGAAGTATCATTTTTAAAGCTCCTCTGATGTATTCCATCCTTGCAGGAAAGCAGTGGAAAGTGTCTCAAGCAGCTAATTACATTCACTTTGAGTTGCAAGCACTCAGTGAGTATTTAGGGAATGACTGAGAGCTGAGTGAGGACAGGTAGGATTAAGTGGTGAATTTGGGCATAGCCGAGAAGTTGGAAAGAAGGTATCTATTAAGTTTTACAGCTTCAGTAGTTCTGATCTCAATAAAAGGAGAACGGGCAGGGTGTGAAATTGCTTAAGAGAATATAGGAGAAAGCACAGAGGCTGTTGATGTGCCAAAAAATTTCAGAACAAGATTGACAGTCATTGTTGTACCAAGCGGAGGTTCCTCTGTGAATGCTCCTGTTGTGAATCACTGTGGCCACCGAGGGATTGAGGTGTTATTCAGCATGTTTGGAAGTAGATACTTACCCCATTGTCAGGTTAGCTAGGCATATATTTCTATAGATGTTTGGATTAGCTCTGTGAAATCGCAATGACAAAATGGGTTATCCTGTATGTACCTCTAGGGACCCTTTCTGTTTTAAGAAATCTTTAAAACCTACTCTCATCCTTCTGCTGTCTTATAGGACCAGAAAGACTGTTTCAGGATAACTGAGAAAAATTTGTGCCCTTTAAAACATAAGTCTGCAAGTTTTTATGCATGTTATGCCTATTTTTTACTGGACAGATAAAATGATGAGATTTCCAAAGTCTTCAGAACCAGATGTGGGGACTTAGGTTGAATGAGAGACAGTCCGTTGGTCAGACAAAGCTACTGGGGTCAAGCAGTCCATGATTTTGTTCTCAGCTTTGCCACAGATATGTAGTAACAACTGGAGAAAACAAATGTTTGTTATGTCTACCTGCAGCGTAGTTGGAGATGCAAGATCTGGTTTTAAATAAGCTGTTTCAGATAATTCAAGTGGCCTTAGTGCAGCACTCTCAAGGCTAAGTAAGCCCAAACTGACATCCTTATGTGGCTATGCTGCTCCTATCAGAGGGGTTACTTGTTTGCTTTTATTAGTTTGGGTTTACTTTGCAGTGCACTGGAATGTATGCAAACCTTCGATCCCCCTCTGCCTCAGCTTCTCCATCCACAGTGAAATTGTCCAACATTAAAGCCTTGTCATAAGATTGTTGAAACTTAAGTACTTATAGAGTCATAGAATCATTTAGGTTGGAAAAGATCTTTAAGATCATGGAGTCCAACCATTAACTGCCTGGTCACCATTAAACCACGTCCCTCAGCACTGCATCTACATGGCTTTTAAATCCCTAGAGGGATGGGGATTTCACCACTGCCCTGGGCAATCTCTGCCAGGCCTTCACAACCCTTTCAGGGAATAAATTTCTCCTGACATGCCCTTGTTCTTCTAACTATTCAGGTTAATTGCAGGTGCCTGACACAATTAGTTGAGCACAGAATGTTTAAAATCAGCTTGCCTTAATCTGGATTGTGAGGAATTGTCCACTTCCATTAAAGCCTCTTTAAGAAACAGTAAAATTCTTTATGGAGCTGCCTCTGAAGTGAGGGGCCCTCCCATTGAAAATGAAGTGCATAGTCCTGCCTTCAAGGCCTGTGCACTGTGCATGGAGATGAGAGGTTTTGCTTTGCGCTGGTGGAGTTGTGCCCATCATTTCCTCTTTCCCAGTAGCATTTTCTCAGCACCATGGGTCATTCCCACTCATGACAACTGCAGCAGTAGCTTTGGCATGAGTGGGTGCTTGCCACCTAGAAAACTTTGTGTGAAATCTCACTTGAGTTAGGAGGACTGATTAAATGCTAGAGAAATCTAAGCTGTATTGGACCAATTGGTTGTGTTATAGCCTTGTTGCACACTGGAATATTGCTCTGGGGAAGGATGGAGTGAAAATGGGCAAAAAGGGTCTTGGAGCTGTGAGCAAAGAAACTTTCAGTTGATTCCTCTTGTGTGCAGGTTGCTTCATGTGCAGGTTGCTTCATATAAATTAACTAATTAGGATGGAAGATGCTGTCTGTCTCTTCAGGATGTTTTTCCCTCCTAAATGAAATAATCATCAACCTTCTTAATTTTGCCCAGCTGTTAGATTCCATATTTGTAGATTGAGCTCAAAACACTTTTTAGCTGTTTATGATAACTGTGTATGAATTATGCTATCTAGAACTATGCTTTTGTTCAGCAGAGGTTCCTCTAAACACCAATCTCATTTTTCAGGTATGGAAATCTGGAGAACTCAAGCTATGAAGAAGATGGAATCCAGAATTCCTCTGAATCCAACACAGCACTCAGAATGTAAGTGTGATTGTGTGCTGTGCAGTGAGCCCTGATCAGAATTTGGTATTGGAAGGGGAGGGTGGTGTGGGCAACATATTGTTTCCTTTGAAAATGCAAAGCACTCTTTGCTTGCTTAAATGAGCTTGTTCAAAGGCTAAGTATCAACCATCTCATAACGTATCCAATAATATAACCCAGAGATCTCCCCATCAGAGAGATCAGAATTAAACATGAGACGGATACATCAAGGCCAACATTTTGTTGATTAAACAAACTAGGAGTGTTTGTTTCCCCTGCCTCATCTATAGCAGAGAATGGTTACTGCTTATGACTGATTTTATTGTGCATTACAGCAGCGTCTGCAAGCCAAAGCTGAGGGGATTTCAGGCAATCTCTGTACACATCTATCTCTCCCGTTACTGCCCCTATAATTTACAATGTTGCTTTTAGACCAGAATTTAAATTCTGAAGTCCTAATTTGCAAGATAAATAGCAAAGTGGTTTTGAAATGCAGTTTAAACAGTGAACAAAAGTGGTTTGCTTATCCTCCGAGCATCATAGGAAAGTGGTTTATCCTTAGACATTGGGTATAAAATATGCCTTAGATCATCAGCATTTGTATTTTGACATCTGGATGATCAGAAGAGTAAAAAGTAGCTGCATTGATATGTTTGGTTACAGTATGGAGATGCTTAATTCTTGTCAGCATTGCTGAAGATTGTTTTTCTATAAATTTATCTCAGCTTCCACCAGTTAAGAAAACTATTTTTTTTTCATCAGTGCACTGATTTTTCAAGATGTAATTGAAGAAGCTGCCTTTAGTTTCTTTTAGTCTTGAGAAGGAAGAAAAATGTTGAACTTCTCTAACATGAGACACAGTCCTGTCAAGACTGAGAAATACACTACAGTATTTTCATTACTGAGATTCAGGAAGAGCATCGATTTAAATCATGTTCTATTCTACAATATTTGCCTTGGTCTTCCCACTGCTTACCTTCATGCTTTTAGAATGGCTTGCGTGTTGGGATCGGAGGTTTCAAGTCTGGCTTAAAATAGTTCAAATATCCCCAGTCCAGAAATAGGCCATTAACATACTACACACTTTCCTGTCTGAATGGAGTGGGATTGCTTTGCCTTCTGCCATCCACGAGGAAATGTGTTTAACCACCAGAGAGAAATTGGTAAAAACTCCTTGACTGTAAGAAAACACAGTGAATGATGCTTGCTTGACTGCAGAGGAAATGTAGAGTTTGCTTAATGTCCATAAATGATACAAGATTCTCCAAGGCTTTAGTTAGAAACAAACTGTTATCATTTGTTAATTTATTTTTGTTTAGCACTTAGCAAGGACAGGAAGCTATAAGCTATGATGATTTGGGCTGTTCCTCTTGCCCCATGAGTCTCAACATGGGAGATCAATTCTCTGATTCTTTCCTGCCTGGTGTAACAGTGCTGTCAATATTTTCCTTCCATTTTGCTGTGAGAACTCCTCAAAGAAGAGCTGGTAATTAAAACTTGGTCGCAAGCACCAAGGCAGAAGTATTATGTAGTGGGTAGAGGCAGGAATAAGAAGCCACGAGCATCCAAAATGAGCTCTAGGGTCTCTTTCAGCTTTGGGCCAACCATTTGACCTCTTCCTGTCTCAATCGGTCTAACCATAAAATACAAGATAAAGCAGTACCCTTCCAGAAGAATAGGTTAAGGATTTATACTGGGGATGAGGAAGATAATTTCACCAGTAAAAATCATGTTGGGATAAATCCCCCAACTGCCTTTTCATGGACCCAAAGTGGCTGGGGGGATTTTTTACAAGGGCTTGAACTGGAGAGGAAAGGGGTGAAAGTTGTATTGATGTTAGTGTCACTGAGGCTTTGGGCAAAATGCATCAATTTTTTCTTGTGTTTGGAGGTGAGTGTGTAAATGAAGTAGAATTTGGTAGGAGCATGTTTAGTTTTTTTTGTTTAGTTTTAGATGGAATTGTTTTCCTACTGACATAAACATAGTTTATCTCATATCCCCTACCTAGTTGCTTCCTGCTGCATCAGTGCTGCCATCCCTCTTGGCACCTAATTCTCTTGTAACATCTCTGCACAGCCAGGGACTGACACACAGATGGAGTTGGTGCTCCTGTTCCTGTGGTAGCACAACTTCTGATGACATAATTCTCATTAATGTAGTTGGCACAGCTGATTTTGATCCTTTGGCACCTTCTGTGTCTGAATTCGATACCTATTACCCAACTATGTATTTATAGAAAGCTTAACAATGAAGTTGTCAGCAAAGTCAGGTGTACGTGTTTGAACAGGTCCTGGATAAATGTGAATTCTCTTCTGCCTTAAAACTTTCTGTTGCTCTGGCTACTTGTCTCTTAAATATGATTAATGATATTTGCAAAAGAGGTTGGCTTTGTAGTCCTGTTGTGAAACACGTACTTCTAGTAGTTCAGGTTTTCTCTTGCCTGGGATAATTCCAATATAATTGCATTTGCCCTCTTTTCTCATAGAACAGAAACATGATACAATTGTGCTCTCTGTTTTATATGACTTGGAGAAATAAGAGGAAGAAGTAGTAGAGCTATATTATTTCTTAGGATTAACTCTGTATTTCTCAGAGAAGTATCTCATGGGGAAGCCTGTGGTCTGTGGCCGGAGATCTGCATTTGTCACACTCCTGTTGTGACAGTTGTGACAAATCCATTCGGGGGCCTTAGAAGAGGGGATACAATTTAAAGTATTTTCACTGGTTTGACACAAAACCCCCACAATGTTACAGAATTTAAAAACAACTGCAGGAGAAGAAATTATGACTTGTTGAATATACCATGGAGCTTTAAAGGAGGGAGGGTTGTCTGCAAAATCTTAGGCACATATGGGAGGAATAGTGTCATACTGTAAGCCCACAGTTTATGACTTCGTGTTGAAATTCTCTGTGCATTCTATACTTGTAGTCTACAGTTGTGATGCATTCTGAGAAGGAAGATGCCTGATGCACATATCTTTTTAATTATTATTATTTTAGCATTGCACCCAGCATTCCTGTGGCTCAGAACCTGCAAGTCCTTGTGCACACTCATGGCACAGCCTTGTTTGAGAGACTTGTGGGAGCCACAAACCTGCCCTTGTGTTTCCAAATTCTGGCTCTGAGCCAGCAGTTACTTCTCACACTTGTTGCAGTGACATATAGTTGTGACTGACCCAAGATCACTTCAGCTATGTTCAGAAACGTGCCTTCTAAGGATTGGTTCTGCCAAGGGGATTGTCTTCTCTTAAGCATCATTCCTATCATTTTTGGGTCACCAAGTGGTCAAAAAAAAGTAGATTTTTCAAGAGGGATTTGACTTAAGTACACCTAAAAGAAAATGTCTTTTGGGTTTTTTACTATTCTTGCCCTTTTCTTTAAAATTGCATTCAGTAACACACAGTTTAAACAAAGGTACTGTAATTTTGTAACTTTAAAAGTACTTGGGCAATTTGGACCTTAGAGTTATGAGTAAGCTCTGAACACCATCAAAAATTCTGAGTTTAAAAAAACCTTCCATGAATGGCTTTAAGGAGTTGGATTTTTTTAGTATCAGGACCCACCTTAGCTTTTCATATTCAGTAGCTTGCTTTCCACAATTCTCACTACTTCCAGTCAGTCAGAAAGTTCATGATCTCAAGTGACAGAAGAATAAAGTCCAGAAAAGGTCAGATATTCCAGTCAAATGTCTGGGTTTGATGGACTTCAGCCTGTGTTTCCAGAAATATGACACCATGCCTCTCTTCATTGTCTGATAAGAGAATTGTAAGGAGTAACTTACTTGACTATCTTCTCCTATAAGCAGTTCTTTTTGCTCTTCCTTGTGTTGTATAAACAAGATTGCCTGTTGTTTCTCAGTTCTGCTTGTTTTTGCATAAAGGTGTGACAGAGCTCCCTCCTCAGTTAGGTTGTCATTGTCTTCGGAGTTCTCAGTGTTCACTGCATGTTTTTTTTAGCTTAGGACTTCTGTTGACTTTCAAAAAGAAGAGAGTAGCTATAACACACCAAGACATGACAATTCAGAATAAAACCATACATACTTTAGATACAAATAAAAAATTAACAGTATGCTAAGTACCATTAAGAATTAAAAAGAGGCTCCTAGGATAGTACACATTACATGAAATGTAGAGAATTTGCCCTATAATTCCGTGACGTTTTTGTTTTGAAGGAAAACTGTATAGTTCCAGTGTGTGGGTTGGTACACATCAGCTGACAAAAAGCACAGAAGTTAAAAAAGTAGAGCACAAAGAAATAAAGTACTTTCTCTTGCTCCTGTCTGATGTGAGGGCTTTACTTACATTACCAGCCAGGAGTCATGGGAAACTGAAATGAGATACTCATGTCCAAGAGATCCCAAGGAACTTTACATGTTCTGGGAAGGGGATCCACAGACCAAGTGCCTAATGGTGTCTGGGGACAGCTATCCTTCTGAAATGGTTGTGTGTATTGCCTGCAAGGTAGAAACAATGCTTTGGTGATGTGACCTGATCACTGTGATGTCTATTCAGAGTAGGAGAGTTCTTCAGTTAACTTGTAACTCCCGTTGAGTTTCCTACACAGAATAGAAATAAATTGCCCTATTTCCCTTCCCCTACTGTAAGATGGTGTAAAGTTTGATCTCCAGGCAATCCACTGCTGGCAGACAACTATACCCAAACCACAAACTGTATTAATTGAAAGAGGTGATACATTAAAGAAGCAGAACACTTCTTTCCCAGAAGCTAGGTATTAAAGACCTGACTGGAGCTGGCTGAGGACAGACAAAGAACCATAAAGCCTGGGAAGTATAAAATATGGTAGCTGCTTGTACCTTTGGGAAGTCAGTATCCTTAGTGGCTACTGAGATGCCCCTGAGCTATGTGAAGGTCCTGAGGCCATGTCACTGAGATGACTTGCTAGGCTTGCAAGACCCAGAGAGCAGATGCAGCGCATCGCACTTCAGGGATAAAAAGTGCTGAGCTCATCTCCACAAGTTTTAAAGACTCCTGTCAATGAAGTTCCCCGAAGTGATTCATTTCTGCTCAGCACACACAGGAAAATATCCAGCCTGGCAGTCCAGGCTTGCCTGCAATGTTTGCATTCAGGGAAGCTGGGTTTATTGTTAACTGAATCTAGTTACTTGAAGACCTCACTCAAAAACATAGTAGCGTGAACCTGAGATTACCTGCAGGAGAGGTTTTTCAAGAGGCAGACAGTGTTGCCATAGCAGCCCATGGGCTTGGACCATGATTTTTTGTTTGATTGTTTTCCAGGGTCTAACCCTGGTACATTTTCTTTCAAGATACCCTTTAGGCGTGTTGGCAGATATAATGGTGAGAGGAAAAAGCATGCCCCCGATTACGTAGAAATAACTCTTGCGTTTGTAGCCAGTAAGGGATTCCAGAGCCAGGGCAAAGGTGTTGAAAAGGAAATGCTGTGCTGTAAACATTGAGACGTGCTCTCCATTCACATTTCTCCTGCTGATGAAGCCAAATAAAGTTTAAGACCTTTATAAATCCCCGTTTAGCTTATATTTCTCAGGGATGCTAAAGAGAAAGCAGTGGAACCAGAAAGCTGACCTCCTGGTTGCAGTATGAGGTTTCAAAAGAGGATTTTAATGATTTTATTCCCTGCTCCTCCACCCCTCCCAGCTACAGATTCTCAGTGCCCTATAAGGGAGGATTCTTACTGGAGTTGGACCAGCTGAATGACAAGCAGAACAGTTTATGTAGTACAAAAAGAGCTTTAAACCCTCAAACTCTCATCTTCTGCAGTCCCAAGCACCACCATGGCTGAGTCCTGAAGCTTTTAAATCCTAATTAAGCTGGAGTAACAGTAAAAGTCCTTTCAAGCCTCCTCTTGGAGTACAAGGTTGTGGTTTTCTTTTGCTACTGGCTTTGGTTTGCTGATCTGGAGTAGATTGTTGGTGTTCTCCCTCAGATGAACGACAGGCCACAGAAATGAATCAAAGTACTTGGGGCTTTTTTTTGTTGTCTTGAATGTCAGCTCCTAGTTGCATCTGCTTTATTATGAAAATGTGGAATTTATTTGTTATTAAAACTTGGAATGTGAAGCAATTGAAAACCACAGACAAAGCAACCAAAGCTAAACTGAAATCTCCTTGTTTCATTCCATAGCAATTGGGTAAAACAGTTCAAATAAAGAAAAAATTAAGGAACTATTCAGTTACCACATGGCATGTCTTGCATGTTTATCCCTTCTCTTCTGCATGAAAATAGCAAATACCAAAACCTTCAGTGTAATACTGCAGCACATGGAGTTTCTCATAGTGATAACAAACACGGTCTCATGGCTTCTTGTGCATTTAGACCTTCCCAACAGAAAACTTGCCTTTTGTTTTCTACTGAGGTCAACAGTACTGCTGGAAAACAATGTGTGCAGTTGCAGCACTGTAGAAATAACTGGTCCTGAAATGTTGTACTCCAGGAGAACAGGCACCAAAGGAATGTGAGACAAATGGAAGAAAATTGGCTGGAAGTTTCTGATGCCTGGAAAATCCATGGTGGGAAGCAGTTAAGATGCATCTGGGATAGCAGCAATCAGCTTTCATTCCAGTAAAGCCAATTAAGCTAAAACAACAGCAGAAACCAATGTGGTTACAGGAGAAGCAGAGTCAAACATAGGGGAGTATAAGCAATGGAGGAGTGGGAGAGTTAGGAGAACAACCAGAACCACACTAAAAAAGAATATTTAGAAAAGAAAAATTACATTTGGCATCTCAATTAAAACAAAGAAAACTAGCAGAAGTGTTCTCTTAGTGCCTTTATGTGGGTCCCAGCCCCTTCGTATGCCCTTCAACCAGTTCCTCCCAAATCCAAAGAAGAGCAGATCATTCTCTAGAAGTCCATCAGCACACTATTTATAAATGGACTGGGTGTGAGAAGCTGTCCTTACTTACACTAGCCTTTGCTTGCAGTTTACATATGTTTTATCCCTGATTCAAAGCTGAGATTTAACCACCCATGTTGTTATTTAACAAGCAAAACTGAGAAAATACAGCTGGCTTAGTTCAGTCTGTATAAGCAACCTCAAAAGCTATTTCACGGACAGCAGAGGAGAGGGAACAGACCTCTGTAGTAAAGACTATTCTGTTGATCTTAATGATGATGCATTTGGCAAATTACAGTTAGTTTTGTGCATGTTCCTGTCTAATTTCTTAAGGAATCAATGATTTCATCTCTTTTTGCAGCTGAGGTGGTTCTTTATTGTTGGGATTCCCTTCTACTCATTCTCCAGAAATAATGGTGGTGAGAAAGAAAAGACTGATTTTTGCCTTTTTGGCAAGAAACGGTGTCTTTAATCCTATGCACACCTCTTCAGGACCAGTGTTATAGATCCCTTTCCAGCTGAGAAAAGACAACGCAGAATTTCCATGTAACCTATTGACTCACTTGTGGCTGTATGATACAAAGGCCTCATTTTCCACCTCCTCTTTGCCCTGCTAGCTCAGCTGAACAGAGAGATTAGACTTGGAGCTGCTGCAGTCTCATCCCCTTGTGTGGTAGCTCATGGGTAAATGGGAGTGGATGAGTAGTTCTGTGTTCCCAGTTTGTGGATGACAGAATCAGATACACTTCTTCCATCTAACTGTAGATAGATTTTGGAGACCTAAATCTTCCAAGATGGGCTTCGGGCAAAGTTGGTATGGAAATCAGAAGACTTTCTGAAAAGTGTGAAACTTGAGCCCAGTGTCTGTAGTTGGCAGGACAGGAGTTAAACATTAAAAAGTTTTCTTCTTTTAGACAGGAAAGGAAAAATTTATAGCTCATAATCAACTCATGAAAAATGGAGTCTGTGATGTTTCTTTCCTGTCTGAGTTCTTGGAAGACTCCTGTTCCTATCTGTCTCTTATCAAGTACAGGGAGTTTCTTCTCAAGGGCAGCAAATGTAAAGCTACTGGAAATTATGGGCAATTTTCCAGCCCATTTTCAGCAGGCTTCCCTCCTTGCCACCCCAATTAAACAGCCAGGCGATAGCAGGTCAATAGGGTACAGTGTACCTTTTTTCTCTTTCCTATTTACTCTCTTGACTGAAATGATTTTGCTGGCAAAACTCAGTGTCTGTAACAGCTATGAACTCTTCACCCTGCTCTGGGAGACTGGGTCTGTCTTAAGCTCTGTTTATTCTTCAGCTTATGAAAGTGGCCTCTGGAAACTGAGCTTAGTATAAAGAGTGTGTGAACAGTATTAGTACAAGAACATACCCTGTGGAGAGGCTGCTTCTTCCAAATCATTGCTGAACTGGTAAATGCTCAAAAGAAAAGATTACCCAACTTAGTTTTTGGTGGTGGAGACAGTAAGGATAATGGTGTGTTTGCAATGTGGGTTGGGAAAAGGGACAGAGAGCAGGAGGAAATAAATGATTAGGACATGAAGCCAGGCACAGTGTTCCCCTGCTTGTGGTGGAAAAGAGGTGAAAATGCTGTGGATGTAGGACAGCAGTATTTGTGACTAAGTGCTGCTGTGACAAGGTTTTCTGGGTATGTGCAGGGCTAGAGAGCATGATTAAAAACGTGAGGAGAGGTGAGTGTGGAACAAGAGCTTGGGAACATCACTATGGGCATCGGTCATGGCCTGAAATCCATAACTGTGTTTGCATTTTAATTTTTGGTTGTAAATACTTTTGTAGCTCTAAAATTGTAATTCCAGAGTTTCTTTTGTCAGCAAGTCTACCCAACCAGTATTACTGACAGATTTCCAAATACTCTAATTAGAAATTCAAAGTTGCCACAGTATCAGAGAAAGAAAGAGAAGTAACAACAGACTGAAATTGATAGGACTTGTCAAATGACATCTGTGTGGGATTAAAAGTTAATTGAATTTTGAGGGAAAACCAATATGGTCAAGATGAGACAAGGAGAATGGGAGAAACTATCTTTACTCTTTCTTAACTATTCATTTATTTTGAATGCCACCGAGCAGCTGAGCTAACCAGATTCTGCTGTGGTTTCCCTACTTTCAGAACAAATGTGCCAGTGTTTGTACGCAGCTCTGATATGAGAGCTTTTTGGGTTGACTTTTGGGCTTCTCACTGTCTACTTTTAAATTCTTCTCATGATCTCATAAATTGAGAAGTCCTCCCAGCTTGCTTGTCCCTTTGTGTTTTGTAGCTATTAACATGTTAAACCTGGAGCCACTACCTCTGTGTGTTACACAGAATCATAGACTGGTTTGTGCTGGAAGGGACCTTAAAGGTCATCTAGTTCCAACCCCTGTGCCATGGGCAGGGACACCTCCCCCTAGACCAGGTTGCTGAAAGCACCATCCATCCAGGGATGGAGCATCCACAACTTCCCTGGGCAACCTGGGCCAGTGTCTCACTACCCTCAGAGTGGAGAATTTCTCCCTAAATTTCTAAATCTACCCTCTTCCGTTTTGAAGCCAAGTTTTTGAGCATTTGAACTTTAAAATCTGAGTGCCTGGTTGTCGTGAGCACAGAGGGTCTTTGAGATGACACATGGATGTCTCTTAACTGGGTACTCGTGGTTAGAGGCTTTTACTGAGGGTGTGGCCCTTCTCTTCATTGGGAATATGGGATACTGTTACTGCGTGAGAGTCTTGTGAAATGAGATTATTAGAATAGGAATCAGGGAACCCAATAGGACCTGGTGCAAACCAGAGCTGTTGTCACTTTGTCAGCTCAGATGGTTTTCTGATGCTAGTGGAGGTCATGATGTCTGCTTCCCTACAGAACTGTTTCCTCTCTCCTAAACACCTTCTCCTGCTTTCTGTGACAGCAGTAAGTCACCTCTCACATCTGCCACAGTATTGCTGGAAGAGATTTGAAATACAGGGATGGTTTCAGTGCTGCAGAGGAAATCTTCAGGGCTTCTTTTTCTCAGGAAGCTTAGATGTCTACTGTGCCTTTTATTCTGGGACAAGAGGCTTTTTCCCTCTCATGTCCTACTCTGAACACCACTCTAGGTGATCATGAAGCAGTGGCTATGGCTGGTGTGTTATGTTGTGTGACCACACACAAAAGTCCTTTTCACTATCTCTCTGTAAAAAAAAAAATCTCTTTAAAAAGTTTTCTGATATGCCGTCTGAGTCTTCCCAGCATGAAATATCTGCTGTGTCCAGTGCTAATCGGTGCACCAAAATACACATGCTGATTTACCAGCACATCGCTATGAAGAACCAAAGATCTCGCTGTCTTTCCTGCAGCAGAAAAAATAAGTTGCTAATTTTTATCCAGTCTCACATTTTCTTAAAACTTGAGAAGAAATTTGGTTATTTTTGAAGAAATTTGGTTATTTTTACAGCCACCTTTCTGCTCTTAGTTGAAATTTGTCAACAATGTTGTAAGTTATGCCTGGAAAAACATAGCATAAATTGTAAGTCTTATTTTCTTACAAAATCAAGTTGAAATGATGAAAAATCCATGCAAAGACAGAGTTTAAAGAAATTCACAGAAGCATATATTTGTGCAGGATCAATGCACCAGTCGAATATGTGGGTGTAGATTAAAACCTCCATAAAGCAGGAAAAGCAGATAAACAGGTTGCTGCCCTCTGTTTCAGGTGGGAACCACAGCTCTGGTTTGCCCTTATTCCCCTCAGTCTCTCGAAGGATTATCCATGGACAGTTCTCTTCAATCGGTGTCTCTTTAGCTGCATGTGTCTAAGAAGGTCTGGGATAACTTTCCTGAAAGAGATCCAGTGCTCTTTAACTCCTTAAGCATCCTTTTCCTGCACTGTCAGCATGACTGAGATGCCTTTTTACATGGCATAATTTGACAGCCTCTTGTTGTCTTCAGGCTAAGGGTAAAATCAAGATTCTGCTGATAGATTTTGTTTGGTTGGTTTGTTTTTTTTGTTACGCATTTCATCGTAACATTAGCAAGACCAAGCTGTCTTCTGAGTTCAGCTGTCTTCAAGCTCGATACCAGGCACTGGCAGCATGGTGCACGTGTCACAATTAGGGTTTTATCTTCACTGATGAGGGAATATCCCTAACTGTGTGTGCTCATGGGGGTTAGCTTCAGACTCGGACTGCTTTTTTGCAGAACCCAGGTTTCATGAGTGGGCAGCTTTTCTACTAAGACAGCAGTTAAGGAGTAATATAGCAGGGAGGAATGTGCAGCTTCGCTTTGGTCCCCAGACTCGTTAGTGGCAATCGATTAGAGGAAAGGCACCAAAGGAAGCGTTTGATTTAGCACTTCCACTGGGAAGCTGCTACCCTGAAGGAGCCACAAATACCTTGTTTCCTCCCTGATACTTTCTCACGACATCCCAGGAAGCTTTAATGGAGCAAACATTGCAGGGCACAGCCACTCCCACAGGCACAAGAGGGAATTGAGAAATTCTGTTCTGCTTTTGATTGTGTGCGTAACATCTGGCTGTTATTCCAACCTGGTCATGGTACAGCTAAGCAAAGGGACTTCAACTGATTCAACAAAGTGTAACTCCAAGGTAATTTGCAGGTCTTGCTTTGTTAGCTTGACAGTGTAGTGTGCAGTACAAGGAAGAAGGATCATAATGAATCCCAGCAATAGAAAATTATTCAGTGTTATCTGAGATGCTGGTTTTGTACACTTGGGAAAGGGCTGGTTTTATTAGTATTGATTGCAATGGATGCTGGAGCAGCGAAAGGAGCACCAGCAGAGGTGGGACACACAAGGCAGGATAAGTATGATAACACGTGGATAAGTAGATGCTTGACTGAACAGCTCCCCTGAGAACTGACCCTGGACCTGCTGACTGGATGAGACCACAAGGCACAGAGCCTGTACCCAGCAGCACAGGAGATTTAAGCAGGCAAAAACAATCAGCCCAGCTGATTGCAATGGATTCCAGAGGATATATATATCTTCCAGCGGGCAAGCACACAGGAGCATGACCACCTGGCAAAAAGTAGTGCCCTCTGCTTCTCTTGAGCTTCCAGCACCTGGGAGAACCAATGCATCCTCACAGACAGAGCTCCTGTTCAAGCACATGACCACCTGGGATGCATGAAGGGATATTCCTAGAGGTGGAAAGTGATTGCAAGCAAGGCTGTGGGAGGTGTGACCAGATAGAAGTGCTCTGCTTGGTGGGTGAGCTGCAGGAGGAGGTGGGCAGACTGAGGAGTATTTGAGAGTCTGAGAAAGGAGGTCAATGGAGCAGCACATCTTTTGATAGATAGAAGCCAACTCAGCGTGGCCATTGCAGAGGCAGGTCCTGAATCTGCTTTGTGCTAGGAGAAAGGTGGTGTCACAAGGGATAAGGAAGGGTGGAAGAAGGTTATGGCATGGGGCAGGGCCAATGCTGTTCAGTGTGTTCATCAGTGGTCTGGATGCAGCAACTGAATGCACCATTAGTTTGTTTGCTGGTGATACCCAACCTGGAGGTGCTGTTGACTCTCTTGAGGGATCTAGAGAAATTGGAGCATTGGTCTGTGATTAATGAGATGAAATATTTAATGAGTTGAAATGGGGGATTCTGCACCTAGGACAGAGTAACACCAGGTACAAGTCTAAACTGGGAGAGCACTGGCTGGAGAGCAGCCTTGCAGAAAGGGAAAGGTGTTGGTCAGCAGCAGCTCACCAGGAGCCAGCATCACGCCCTGGCACCAAGAGGGCAAACCACAATATAGTTTAAATAGATTTGATTATTGATTTTTGCATTTGGGGGCTATAATTGGATCCACTTGTAGGAGTGCAAATGAGGAGGAACTTTACTGAAGTCCCTGGCAAAATCTGAGTGATACCTTAGTAAGCTTTCATGCATAAAAAGAACAAATTAATTTCATTGTTAAAGAAAATCTCCATCCTGCTGTCATATGGGGTGCAAATGTCACAGTATTTTTCTGGTTGTTTTAGATACAGGTACATACAATCACATCAGTATATGCTGTATAGAACTGATGTGTTCTCTGTATTTGCTTTTAGTGCAATAGCTTCAATTGTAAGAGCCTGGCTCGATCAGTGCCCTGAGGATTTCAGAGAATCACCCAACCACCCCTGTTTGCTGAAGTTGCTGGACTATCTGAAGAGAAATATACCTGGCTCTGACCCAGAGAGGAGGGCACAGAACCTTTTGGAACAGTTCCATAACCAAGAAGTGGAAAACACCAGTGAGTTACCTTTCCCTTCTGCGTTTCTGTTCTAAACTGTGTGGTACCCCTGAGACTTATGTCCAGTACATTTTGTTGGGTCTTATACTAATTGACAGTATTATGAGGCTCACCAGTGACTTTATTCTTGTTGGGGTTTGTTGCTTGTTTTTGTTTTGTTCTGTTTTTTAATTTTAAAATCTCTGTATGAAGCCACAGGTTCTGTAGGGGATGAAATAATACAATGTAGGTGCCTATGCCTGATCCTTATGGGTTGGACTGGGAAAGCCAGCACTTCTCTACTATTTAGCCAAAATTTTGAGATTGCAGCAGCAACCAAGTGGTTAATTGTCATTTCCCACACCACTGAATTAAAACACACAGCTGCTCTTTAGCTGGTCTTCTCATTTCAAACACCAACCTCACATCCCCACTCCCCTCAAAGATTAAACCGACAAAAAGCAAAATAAGGAGCTGCGACAAAATACAGCTTGAGTCAGAGGCTTTGTTGTCATGAAGCTTTTCTTCCTAGTTACCATCATGTCAAAGGAAGTGTCTGTGGCTGTTTTTTCCTATTTGAGCAGCTGGTATCCAAGGACAGAGGAAAAACTTACGTTATTGGGGGTCACAATTGACTGAAACAATAGTGAACTGTAGTAACACAAATATGCTGTGGGCAGCATCAAGCCTGACACATACACTTATCCTGGTTGGAAAGCTTCCTGTGGCATAAGCTGGGAAGCCCTAGGAGCGCAGGTAGTGTGTGAATGAGAACCAGAATCAGCTTCCAGCTTTAGCAGAGGGGCAAGTGGGAGTGATTCATGTAATAAAGGATAAAGGAAATTACAGAAAAAAACCCCAACCATTTCATCCCATAAAATCCAAGTCAATGCATAATGCTGTGAAATGCCAAATTGACTTAGTTGTTAACACAGAGTCCAGGCATCTTCATTTTGGAAAACAAGGAAGCAAGCAGGGTTGCTCATTTGAATCACAGAATGGTTTGTGTTGGAAGGGACCTTAAAGATCACCTACTTCCAACACCCCTGCCATGGTTGCTCAAAGCCCTATCCAATCTGGATACATCCAGCGATGGAGCATCCACAGCTTCCTGGGCAAGTTGAGCCTAACTGATATCCTCTCCTGAGCTGGGTTTCCATAGGTCAGTCAAAGAAATCTCACGAGGGCTCTATCTGGGTTCATCTGTTGTTCAAAAGTGAACAGATATTCCCAGCAGCTCTGCTTCTTCATTGGCTTCCTCAAGTAACAGTTGAAAAGGTTCTTCTCTGAGTTTTAGATAGATCAATTTGCATGATAACATTTTCCAAATTGTGGCAGAATAAAGGCTGTTAATTAGAATAAAATCAGAGGAGGAGAATGCCATTGACCAACAGGGTCTGCAGAGAATTTTCCAGTTGTCATTTACTTTGCTAGTGCTCCATCTTTGTTCACTTCAGAGATTTCTTTCAAAACCCTTGGTGATAGATGACACATTAAGACTTGCTGATAGGCTTCTAAAGCATTCATATTGTGTTTTGAATTTACAAACGTGGGTCCTAATCCTGCAGTTTGATTAGTGTAATCAGACCTCCATCCAGTGCTGCCATCAGCCATGCCAGTAGATTAGATTGCACTTCCAGATACTTAGATAAAAGCTGTTCCTGGCCTCAGTTCTTGCAGCTTGAGCAATATAATGCAAGGTGAGTCAGCTGCTGCAAACTCTGAAGGGGCACGTGGTTGCTCTCAGTGAAGTTAAGAGGGCAGCCAAGCTTTGAGAGGGCTGAATGAATCAGAGTGATTTGAAGATGATGAGATACTTGAATACAAGAGGATTCCAGCTTCTTGGAGAGTAGGGAAAACTGGTTACATATTGGTGAAGGTGAGAGAGAAAGGAGAAAGAGGCATGAAAAAAAGGAAACTCACGTGTTGTACTTCAGGGCCTGATTTTAAGGGTGCTGTGAGGTTTTGAGTAGGGTTGCAACTCAGTGCTGAGGATTTTCAGTTGAATTTCAAGAGCTGAAAGGAAAATGAGGAGTTAGCCAAAAAGAGAGAAAAAAAGTGTGACTCTTGTAATAGTTCAGCAGAAGTCCATTTAATTATGTGCGGTGTTACACAACAGCCACAGAAAAATAATGCTGGAACTGAGGTCTCCATTTATTGCATGCAGCTCTGTCAATAAATTGTGCAATTGGAATGTATAGATGGAAATCTGGATACAGCCTGTGGTTCTAACTTGTTAAATCAAAACTATAGCAGTTTCCACTGATGGTTAGGTTTTTAATGAAGAGTGAAAAAAATGAAGTATTTTCAAAACCAATGGTGAAGTATCCCTTTATTTGTGATCAATTTGTTTTAATGTCTGTTTCGCTTTAATGACATACCCCAAAATTCGCTGCTTAGTTTTGTTAATGAAATCTCCCTTGTAGTAAACTCAATAATTTTGTTGTTGTCTCCAACAAGTCCATTTTTATTTTTTTTCCCTCCCTTCTTATGGAGTTATTGTCATCTTACAGTAAAAGGGTTTAGAAGGAGGATTTATTTGCAGGGATTTTATGTTTGACTGCCTCTTCCACCCTGGGAAACAAGGGCATATTTCTTTGTGTTTTAATGTGGCTTTGTTCCCAACCCGGGGGAGCCAAAAGGTGACACAGGAGCACCTGTGCAACCCCTTACTGTCTGCACAGGCTGGGATCTCTCTCTCGCCTCTCACCTCTTCCCTCCTGCCCAGTGTGAATTTAGAAGCAGCATTCTGCTGAATGCTGTATGTGCTCACTGTGTTCCTTCTTCTGGGAAAAATTCCCAGAGAGGGAAGGTGAGGGATGCTGGAATAAACTCTCATCAGTACAGTCCATGCAGACACAAAAGGTGACAAGAAATATGAGGTCTCCTTTTACTTCCACACACAGGAGATGAAATCTGGATTTAAGAGCATTCCTAATGCAGTATTTTGGGAATATAACTGCAGCTTTGACCCTTTGCAGTTTGTTTTTGTTTGGTTGTTTGTTTTTTTTTTTTCTTTTTCTTTTTTTTTTTTCAGATTATAAAATGCATAAATACTGAAAAGTAGATTAACAAAATTTTGCAATGTTAGTAAGGATTTCTTTTTGAGGTGGTGGTGGTGTTTCTTCTTTTGGAAAAGTTGTTAGCAAATGGGTTAAGCCTCCTCTCCACTAAGAGACCCTGAACAGCTCACTTCTCCCTGTTTCTTTTTCTTCCAACTTTTCTTTGTCAATTTAATCTTCTGGTCATCATCTTTCTCACTAAAATATGCAGCACAGTGGGACAATTCCATCAGGCAGGACCCCTTGGGCATTCTGCTATAATATATACACTCGTGTTTTAAAATAAACGAACATCTGCTTTGATTCACTGTTTGTTGTATAAATTTACTGAGTTGGGCTTTCCATCCTGGACAGGTGGGTTCCATGACACTTCATTCTCTGGCCTAGATGATGAAGAGGAACTGGAAATAAGCAATCTAGATGAATTAGAATTCTCTTTTTTCCAAGATGACCTTGTGGCTGAACAGTTGACGTACATGGATGCGGTATGTAGAGTATATTATGTACTGCTTGAAGTACATGGGGCTTCTAAAATGTTTTTTTAAAGTTATTTCAATAGTTGTCCTTAGCTCTATAGGTCCCAACAGGTCTATTGTTGGGACACAGAACACAGGTCTGCTCATTTATCTAAATGTTTTTTGTTCACTGGGCTTTTTCCTTCAGTTATTCTTTTTTTTTCTTTTTTAAAGTGTAACTATATGTGGCATAGGCTTGTTTAGCAAAGTTTAATATTTACCAGCTGCAAAGTAGCACATTTTGACTATATTGCTACCTGGCCTAAAGATGTACAGGTAGTTTTAACTACAGTGTTCTGATTTGGTTTGTCTCGGTCAATCCTCTTTAAAATACCATTATATATTTATATTTCTTTCCCCTTGTTATGCAACTGATATAAGGGTGTCTCCTATTTTCCCAGGGCTATTTAGCTGACAGTTCTGTTAGTGCATCGAGACTCTAAAAAGTACAGTGATGTGTATATTTTGAACTAAGAGAAAAGAAACATTTTTTTATTGCCTTTTAATACCATATTAGATTGACATCCAATCTGTACTGTAAACATGCATTTCTTCTTGTGAATGATAGATATCTAGGAGAATCCTGCTGATGTAGACACCTCTGTTTCACTCTAGAAACTCTTCCAGAAAGTTGTGCCCCACCATTGTTTGGGATGCATCTGGTCTAAAAGGAATAAGAAAGAAAACGAGCACCTGGTACCTACTGTCAGAGCCACCATCACGCAGTTCAATGCAGTTACCAAATGTGTGGTCAGCACTATCCTGAAGAGCAAGGAACTCAAAACGCAGCAGAGAGCTAAGATCATTGAGAAGTGGATTCACGTTGCACATGTAAAGCATTTATTTTAGACTGTTTAATGTTTCTCGTGCGGGTGCCTTGGAGGGAGGGAGTTGCGAGGGGAGAAAGGGATTGTGGGCATTGGTCCCAGGCCAGTGAACATCTTAGCTCTAGTTCTATTTTTGACTGACTTTGTAATAGAAGATGAAATCTTCCCCTTCCTCTCTTTACTTCTTTCCCCACCATGGGAATAGGACTGATGTCCCTTCACAGAGTTGGGGGTGCTCATTAATGTGTGAGGCAGACAGGGAGTGCCATATACTTGGTAATGTCACGTTTATGATAAGATAGGTATAAATTCAACCACTTCACTTCCCTAGCAAGAAATTGCTGTTCATATCAGTGAAAGAAGTGAATGGTTGATAGCATCCAAAGATTAGACCTATTTTCAGAGGAAAGTTTAAGAAGAATGGAGTAGGCCTAGCAGTGGTGCAGGCTCAGGCAGAGTAAGTTTTGCCTGCCTTTGGCTGTTCGTGTTTGATCCATGAGCATCATGCTCCCTCTCCTGCATCTATGAAGCCCATGGGAGTAGAAATCAGATGTATTGGAAGAGAGCAAAAACTATTTCTATTTTTATACCTTTATGTGTGTGTATATATGAACATAAATACAAGGTTTTAAATAAGGGCTGACAGAGCTGATGCCCTTCTAGGTAGTAGCAGCCTCTTTAACATGGAAAGAAATTAAATTACTGTTTGTACTCTTTTGTTTTGAAAAATTCTCAAGGCTGAAAGGTCATTTGCCTACTGAGTCACAACTTACGTCAGGTATACAAGCCAGCTTGGTTTGGAGGGGATGAGAGGTGCAAGCAGTGACCAGAAAAAATAAGTAGAATTACAATATGATACCAATCTCCTCATCTTCTTACCTTTCTGCCTTATGGTTGTCTTGCCTCTTTCTCAAACACTCACTCTTCGCTTCAATTCCTTTCTCTTGTAGCAGTGTTTCTTAATCTCTGCGTGAGAGGGGTTTGTGTGCCTTCTTTACAGAGCTTGAGTTTGCAACTTTCTTAGATTTTATCTTTAATACTTTACTGTAATCTTGGTAGCTCCCCTTGAGAGCACTGGGCAGCTGGCACTAGAGCACTCTGGTGAAGAGAACATTCAGGTGCTTTCCTATGGATGTGTGTTGCCTTTTGTTTTAAGAATCACATGTATTCTTTCTGAGCTATACAAAATAAGCAGTCATAAAAAGCTCAAGCCAACAGAGGCTTTCCAGCCTCAAGACTGATCTTCTGTGCTTCAGGAGGCACTGTTGTTAGACCTAGCACCTAAGCGCTGGCAACTGCATGGTTCAGGAGACTGGTATGGGGAAGGAGTGTTTTGGCACTTAACGTTGACTCATTTTTGTTATCATCTGATGGCTGCAGGTGGATTTTTTTGTTGTTGTTGTTGCTATCATCTGATGGCTGCTTTCTTTTTCTGCCTGTGTGAATAGATTAGGAAGTTTGATTCTGATTTTCTGTGTGCAGATCTTTAAATTGCAGAGGGTACCAGCTAAAGTGGCCTTTTTGAGGTAGACTGAGCTGCAGCCTGGACAACCAAGTCCGAAGCAGCTTCCTGCCCATCCCGGTGAAATCAGGACAGGCACCACGCTCATCATACATGTTCTGTGGACAGAGAGCTTTGTCCTCCACCTCTGTTGTTTCAGTGCTTCTCCCTTTACTTAATTCATACACACAATTAAATGGTTCAGTCTGATCTGAGTGCATGAAAAATGCATGTGCACGCTCAACAAAATTATTGCACATGTAGAACAGCTACTTGCATATATACTTAGCTGCCCAGTTCTGAAGAAAGTTGCTTGCATTGTGTATGCAAATGAGTGTTTTGAATAGTTAGATGCCTGAATTAGAAAATAATCCACTCATTAGAGTGCAGTTATTCACTGACAGCTAACTCTGTAACTTAGCAGCATGGAGTTCCACATTTTTTTTACTCTCTTTAGAACTTCTGGATCCAGTTTCTTGGTTTACAAGATAAACTGAATCCTTTTTCTAGCTGCCAGCCCTCTCTGCTCCACCCAGATCTAAGGTTCCTGAGCAGGAGGGGCCATTTTCACTCACACAGTATTTTCTTTAAAAACAAAAAGTAAAAGTGAAAGTGTTATACGCTTCATTTATTTTTTAAATCTAGGATGTTTCTGCACAGAATTCTTTCTAGTTTTCCCTTTGTGAAGGACACAGCATGAAACAAAGTTATTCAAACCAGTCTTAAAAATCCTTCTTATATACAAATGAAAGCTTGCTAAAGTTTGGTCTGCAGTCAGTTAAATCGTTGAGAACACAAAAGCCAATATTGAATTTCCTAATGTGCTTTACATTATACAACATGCAGTTAAGTCAAGATGGTTCCAAATTGGGTCTTCCAGTCCAAACAACTGTTGTGTTTAAAGAAAAAAAAAAAAAAAAAAAAAAAGAGAGAGAATTTGTTCTTTAAAATCCATGCTCTCCTCAGCCTGAATTTCAAGTTGAACACAAAGAAAGAAGGGTCCTGTTCTTAAATATGTCAGTCTCTGAAGAGGAGCCGTTGTGTGGCTTCTTTGGCTCCAAACCATGCAAGAATCATTTTTAGGTCTTCCATGTCCTACCACATGATCTTAAACTTTGTCTTTATCTAGCCTAACTGTCAGCTTGCTATCTACCCAGTCTTCTTCAGCCACACTTTGCTAAATGTAGCCTTCTAAGTTGCACAAAGATTTTATTTTATTTTATTAGTTGAACAAGCGAGAGTAAATGTACTCACCAAGTGTAAATGTATTTCCGTTGATTTTTGCGCAACTTATGAACAGAGATGCTGACATATTATAGGGTCTGACTTCTGTTTATGCGGAGATCGCTTTACCTTTGTTCAGCCCTACAAAGGAAATAATCCCAGAATCACAGACTGATTTGGATGGGAAGGGACCTTTCAAGGTCATCTACTCCAACCCCCCTACAGTGAGCAGGGACATCTGCAACTAGAGCAGGTTCTATCAAATATATCATCAAATAAATGATGTCTGTTTTAACTGTATGGATCCTTTACATAATCAGCATTAATTAGCTTAATAATTGGCCCCATAAAACTTTGCAAAAGCGGAATTGTGGTTTGAATCCACTCTCATCTCCATGCAGCAGTCAAATTGGCCTGTGTTTTTGTCTGATGAATTTGCATGTGCAGGTGCCTGTTTGTGAGGACTTAGATTTGCGAGAGTTTCCCGAGTCTGTGGTGCCCATGCTCCAGTTCATGAGCCACCAGCAGAATTATAGGAGTTCCTTCAAAAGTCACAGGCCAGACTTTCCCTCTCCTCCTTGCTTCCACCTGCTTTACCAGGAATCTGTGCTGATTTTTGGAGAATTAGGTTTTTCAGTATCCTTTTCTATCAGAGCTTTAGCCACAGAGAAGCTACTTAAGAAATGTCTATGAACCTGTTAAGATTTGACCTCCAACTCTGGAAAAGCTGCAAAAGTTTTTCCTCTTGCACGTACTTGAATAACAGGTTATTCCATTGCACGTCTTTAATTGACACTTAGATGATTGAGGGCTTATATTTTAAATACCACATACAAAGGGGCAAAGCCTGGTTTTTCCCCTAAAGGTTAAAAGGGATTTATAACTATAAAGAGCTTTTTAAGTGTAACATTTGTGCTCTTTAGCCTAGCTTTGGGGACTCGGTTCCACTTTTATTTTTTACTAGGAAAATTGGAAGCCGTAGCACTGCAACATCATCACAAATACGTGAAAGGGAGGAAAACAATATGAAAGTGCCAAAGCCCATAAAGTGTTTGTTGGCTGGAGCAGGGGGACTGATATTTTTGATGCTCAGTATTTGTACAGCTGCCTGCTTAGCAGTGAGAAGGTGTAGCAAGCATGACACCAGTCAAACAGAAGAGCACTAATGTATTTGTAACGCTGACATTTAACACTCCTGTATTTCTAACCGCTCCTTTTGCAGGAATGTAGGATCCTGAAGAATTTTTCCTCCTTGAGGGCCATCATTTCAGCACTGCAGTCCAACTCCATTTATCACCTCAAGAAGTCCTGGGCGTGTGTTCCAAAGTAAGCCTCCCCCTCCTTCCACTCCCGTGGCTAATCCCAAACAAAGGCAAAAAGCTTGGTGCTTTCTTTTTTTTAAAATCTTGTTCTTCTCAGCCTTCCCATTCTGCTCCTTCATAGGTATCTGTCCTCCCAGAAGAACCTCTCATTCCTGTGAGGCTCAGACCCTTTTTTTGGGTCTAACTGCTGTGAGCTCCACTTTTATATTGAGGGGAAAGCCTTCCCTTGGGGATGCTGGGTCTCTTCTGTCCATATTGGATCTTCCACAACATAGTTTGAAAAACTGTGGGGCTAGCTACTCCCAGCAGTAGGTAACTGCTTTCAGAAGGTCAGCAAAAGGGTACCATGACGCTTGCATGTTGTGTTTTCTCCTGCCAAGCTGGAGGAGGTCCAGGCTGCTACAAACTCTCACTAATCCTCTCCTGGTCCTCACATTTCCTTAAAATATATCTCCAGAATGATAAAATCCAAATAGGTGTTAAGATATTTCTTACAGGAACACCTTACTGTGCAATTGGTGTATTTTACTGCATGCCAAAGAGACACCAGCTATGCCTGTGTAGGAAAGATGGCTTTCTGCTCATTCTGACAATGTTTGGGAAGAATATGTTTCTTTCCTTGGCCTTTGATAAAGGGAATTGTCACTCTGCCATGCAGTATACATCTGCGTTTCCTCGGAAGGGAGGTGGGTCTTTCCTTCCGCCACCCCGTGTTCCCGTTCCTGAGCAAAATATTGCCATCTTGTGTGCATAGTGTTGGGCAATTGAAAGGGATTTGTGCACTTCAATGCTCCTAGCTTTGCAGATTGCATGGAACAGGGAAAAATCAGTTAGGATACTTCTCACAGCTATTTTACTGTTCCTTTGAATCCATGTACCCACTCACAACAACCTCATAACCTGCAGTGTTAACCCTGCTCAGGGTCTGCATTTCTTTGTGATGCTGTCAAATAAGGCCTGACTTTACTGGAAGCACCAGAAGATCCCAGGAGGGTTCCTAGTAGATGTGCAGTATCTCACTGGATGACTTTATTTTTTATATGCCCAAGTGATTAATGAGGAAAAAACTAGTAATTTGATCTGATTTGGAGTGTTTACTGATAACCTAAATGACTGAACTTTTTCCTGTACAGGGACACAGTGCTGATGTTCGAAGAGCTGTCTGATATCTTCTCAAACCATGACAATTATTTGACAAGCAGGGAACTCCTGATGAAGGTGAGAATTAGCTTGAGTTGCAAGGCTTGCGATCTCCATCAAAGCTGACGTTAGACCTTTTCCTAACCAGCTGCCAAAGCTCATCCCTCCCTGAGCTACTGTACGTGGTGCTTCAGGGAAGAGAGGTCTGTAAAACCTGTGCTTTTCTGCTGGGATGAGAGGTGATTTCATTGTTCCTGAAGAAAGCAGTAGGTCAAAGGAAGGGATTCTGCTCCTCTGCTCTGCTCTGGTGAGACCCCCACCCTGCAGTGCTGGGTCCAGCTCTGGAGTCCTCAGCACAGGAGAGACAGGGACCTGTTGGAGTGGGGCCAGAGCAATGATGGGAAGGCTGGAACCCCTCTGCTGTGAGGCCAGGCTGAGAGAGTTGGGGGTCATTGGACATCAGAAGAAACTTCTTCACTGAAAGGGTTGTAAGCAGTGGAACAGACTGTGCAGAGAGGTGTTGGGGTCTCCATCCTTGGAGGTACTTAAAAGGCATGTAGATGAGCTGCTGAGGAACATGGTTTATCAGTGGGATTGGCGGTGTTAGTGTAATGGTTGGACTTGATGATCCTGATGGTCCTTGCCAACCAAAATGTTTACTGATAACCTATTATCAGTAAGCTCCAGGGAGATCTTACTGCAGCCTTTCAGTACTTAAAAGGCCCGTCAGAAAGATGGCAACAGACTTCTCAGCAGGGCCTGTTGTGACAGGTTTAAAACTAAAAAAGGGAGATTTAGACTCTAGAGAAGGAAGAAATTTTTTACAGTGAGGGTGGTGAGGCTCTGGCCCAGGTTGCCCAGAGAGGTGGTTGATGCCCCATCCCTGGAACCATTCCAGGTGAGGTTGACTGGGGCTGTGAGCAACCTGCTTTATTTGAAGATGTCCTTGCTTCCTGCAGGGGGGTTGGATGAGATGACCTTAAAAAGTCCCGTCCAGCCCCAAATGTTCTGGGATTCTATGAACCTGCACTAACATCAGCCTGTTGAGCTCAGATACCACAATCAGACTGCAGAAGCACAGATTCTGTGTGGACTTGTTCACGAGCCTCCAAGGTCAGGAGCCCTTGGAGACCCTCAAGTGGAGTGTCATACTGCTCTAGACAGTAACTGTTAATGCTCCCCTGGCCATGGTGATGTCTAGCTCAAGAGTAGCTTCGCTGCACGATGTCATACCCATGACAGCACTGGAGCCACAACCCAAGTGACTTTACTGAGATGAGTCACACATTGGCACTTTGGCTTTATGTTTGGATTTATGTTCAACTCTCTGTACAAAGAGATGAACCACTGGCTTGTGCACCCCCTGAGCAGACCTGGCAAGGCTCAGGTTTGCACTGGTGAGTCTAGAGAAGCTTCAAATGAGTATCTCAACTAGGTTTGCACCACTGTAGTGCTTTTGACTTCACTGGAACGATGCCACTCTGCTTCAACTGAGGAATTAGACCAAGATGTTTATCCAACTCTCCCGTACCTTTCTTGGACCTAGAAAAGAGGGCTGGTAATTTCGAAGGAACAGGCTTCCTGCTCTGTGTGTGGCCAGATGGCCAACAAAGCGAGCTCTGTCTGAAACCGTTTGACTTGGGCGCTTTCCTGGGTGAACCCCAACAAGCTCAGGAGCTTGAAAGGAGTGGGGAAGAATAGCAGGGAAATGTTACATTCTGTAGAAACTAAGGAATGTTTGTGGCAGGGGTTGTTTTTTTTTCTGTTTACATAAAAAAGTTTCTGTAAACTGGCTAACCAGTTTATTTTTTTGGCCATTCTGTCCAATCAGCCTGGCATTTGTGCCTTCCCCCCTTGCCTTGGTAGATGAAACCCTGCGTTTTGCTCAGGAATGATGGCTGAGCACATTCAGACCTGCAAGGCTGTTTTGTTTATCATCCGTTATCTGTTTTGTTTATCAACATCTGTATCTAAATTTGAAAGCAGGTGAGACAACAATAAGCATAGGAGAGAAATGTGTGTTCAGAACAGCTTATTTAACTAAATATTACAAAAATGAAACAACGACGCAGCCTGAGCCCAGACCTCCTGGCTCCCAGCAAATTGCTCTCCCCAGCTGCCCTAGGCAGAGAAAGATTCCACAGAATAACCAGAACCTCTCGCCTAATTCTCATCTCAGAGCGTTTTGTAACGACTGGTGGATAACTGTCCACTGAATCCTTAAAGGCTTTGTTTTCTTTCACTACATACAGTCTCTCTCGGGAAGCCGTGTCTGACCTTGTCTACCCATCCTGCAAATTTAAGTGTAGAGCAGACAAAATGCCACACAAAACAAGCTGGGCTGGCATGGAGAGGGAGCACTGTGTTCCCTCCTCCCCAGACAATCGCTCTGCGGCAAGCTGCAGTCATAGCTCCTGTGCCTGCCCGATGGCTGATGCCTTTCAGCATCTTGTAGATGTTGACACAACCCTCCTTTTTCATTGGCTCTTGTGTTTCAGTGGAGCAAGGAAATACAGTTTGGGCGATCTGTTCGTTAGCTGTGACTGAGAGGAGTAACCATTGTAATGAGCAGGTCTTTACAAGTGCATGCTGTTGGTTTCTGCCTCTTAAAAAGACACTGGTAATGATTCGTTCCCCATGAATTGGACCACTGGAAAAAGTAACTCCCAGCATCCCGTATGGATCCAGGGAAACAGTGCAGACCTGTTGTGAAATAGCTCAGCTGTTCACTCCACATTCACTTCACATTCAGGAAGGCTTGAACTGTGGGGATGAAAACTATTACTTCCATTTCCTGCGTGTTTTTCCATTAGTCAATAAGCCACAGAGGGTGGTTGCTGGATCTCTGGTAGTTCTCAGCATAAGAAAACCAAGGGAGCATTACATAAGATAGAGGTGCTCATTTGTAGCAGGCCCAATTAGGAATTTAAACAGAAGTCCTGAGGTCAGGAGAGTTAGGATAGAGTTCAGGGAGTCATCTGGCCACCTGAACTATATCTAAGCTTCTCTGATTTAAACTTTCAGCAAATTTTCAACAGCTTTAGCCAGAGTAGAACCATTTTGCAGAAAAATTCCCTTATGTTCATCTTGTGGGAATTCATCGAAAATTCCCAATCAGGGTGCAGGTCCCAGAAAATTAGCACACGTACCTGCACAGCAGATATTTTTGCTGGAATAGCTTATGTGGTTAAATTAAATTTTAAGTCCTTTAAGATCATCAAGTCCAACTGTTAATGCAGCACTGCCAGGTCACCACTAAACCATGTCCCTCAGCACCACATCTCCACAGCTTTGAAACCCCTCCAGGGGTGGGGATTCCACCACTGCCCTGGGCAGCCTGGGACAGGCCTCACAACACTTTCAGTCAAGACTTTTTTCCTCATGTCCAACCTAAACCTCCCCTGAGCACAACTTGAGGATAATTCCTCTTGTCCAGTCACTTGTTTCTTGGGAGACCGAGCCCACCTGGCTCCAGCCTCCTTTCAGGGAGTTACTGAGAGGGAGAAGGTCTTCCCACAGCCTTCTTTTCTCCAGGCTCAACAACCCCAGGTCCCTCAGCCACTCCTCAGCAGACTTGTTCTCTAGACCCTTCACCAGCTTCATTGCCCCTTTCTGGCCACACTCCAGCCCCTCAATGTACTTCTTGGAATGAGGGGCCCAAAACTGAATCCAGGATTCGAGGTGTGGCCTCACCATTGCCCAGTGCAGGGGGATGATCCCTGCTCTAGCCTAGCTACCCTAGTTGCCAGCTTACCACTTAGCAACTCCATTAATTGCTTTCAATTCCCTTTTACCTCACAGGAAGGGACATCCAAGTTTGCAAATCTGGACAGCAGTGTGAAAGAAAATCAGAAAAGGTCACAGAGACGACTGCAACTGCAAAAAGATATGGTATGTTTGGGGTCCTCTTCCTCCCCTTTTTGAACTGGTAAGGTGATTAATTGGTGAATTATGGAAGAAGCAAAATCTAGAAAGGTGTTAAAGCAAGTGTGCAGTAGGTAATGCTCTTGTTTGTGCTCTCTGTCAAGAAAAACAATCAGGTCAATGCTATCGATTAGCTGATACAAAGCAAGTGAACCGCAAGGTTTAGACCAAATATGCAGAAGCCAATGGCACCCTGGGCTGCATCCCCAGCAGCGTGGGCAGCAGGTCCAGGGAGGAGGAGATTCTACCCCTCTGCTCCACTCTAGGGAGAAACACCCCACACCCCCCACAGTGCTGGGTCCAGCTCTGGGGCCCCCTTACTTGTTTTGGCCTTAGTTTCAAGTCTTCCAGACATTTACTAAACCGTTCATATAAAAGAGTAATCAGTGATTGATGAATATAAACATGTGTTCATCAATTTTACCTGTCTTGTTTCTATCCTACAAGAAAGAATTCTATTAACTACTCTTCTTATGCTTTAGAGAGACAAAGGGGGAAAGCCATATAATTTTCATGTAGTGAAATACGTAATATAAATACTGGAATCCTCGTGATTGTGAAAATTAGCTCTGGCCAGAGTAGAAATCTCATTTACTTTTGAACAACTCATGAAGCTTCTAACGCACCAGCTTGAAAACTGCACAGGCTTCTACTGAAATCGCTTTGTAAAACGTGTCCGGTTTCCAGTCTGCTGGTGAAAATGGCTTTTGTCTTGCAGTTAGCAAAGATTTAAAAGGATGGGGAGATAAATCTGGGATAGGGAGACAAAAGTGCTGAATATGACTTTTAGGGGAAAAATATGGATCCTTTTGGATGGCAGAAACAAGCATTTCCTTCACAAGTGTAGAAGCAGCCTGAACTCTTATGGCTGCTAGTAGCTGAGAAAGTTTAACCTTTGAATAATTGCTGTTAAAATGCAGTGGATGGCTGGGGAAGATGGTCACTTCTTGGAGGAAAAAACTGTGCCTTGATTTGACTTGACTGTCAGAGGGTAAAATGATGTCATTAAGTAAAATCCATTGGAGTGAAGCAGAGAGAGAAACTGCTTAGACAGGCTGGCCAGGACCATTCCCCAGCTCCTTCTCTGGTAGCAAGCAGGTAACCAAGGTCCTTGCCCCTGGTGCTCAGCACTTCTTCCACAAGCAGGGTTTCCTGGTGACCCACTGTTAGAAATCAGGGTATTGTGGCAATATGGTGCTATAAAAACACTTGACAATGTTTGTGAGACCATCCTGCTCTCATTAGAATTTGATATAAATTCTCTGTTAGATACTGAAGATACTGTAATGAAGACATAATTAATAAGACCACTGTTTGGTTAAGCAGACTACTTTTATTTATTTTTCTTATACAGGAATATTCTAGCATTCTAATTATTACCATTTCTCAGCCAAATTAATCCAATAGTGCTCTGATCATTTGCAGGGAGTGATGCAAGGCACGGTACCTTATCTTGGCACCTTCCTCACTGATCTCGTCATGCTCGACACAGCCTTCCAGGACTATATTGAGGTAATTTGGAGCCATTTTTTGATCCTAAACATCCTCCCTGATACCGATATACCCACCACTGAGTGTATCTTTTCCTGTATCTTCTACTGGGTTCTCTTGTGGCTCATAAAAATGGAGGAATGTGGGGGGTTTTGTTTGTTAAAAAAAAAAAAGAAAAAGAAAAAGAGGAAGCAACAGTTTTCTTAGCAACAAGAATCTTGTGTGAATTTGAGGGCAGTTATCTCAAGGGGCAAGCATAGCATTGCATTTTGTCTTAATTCCTTAGGTTAGAAACCACAAAGACAGTAGTTTTTCTATTCTTCAGTTTTATTTTTCTGAAAACAACGTATTAGACGTAAAGATTTCTGTGAATAGTCAGTAAAATCATGAGTGCAGATCTTCAGACTGATCACTGCTTCAGTATTGACTCAGATGTGTCCGAGTCCTACAGTGAGTAAAGACTTGGGTTTTTTTAATTTCTCTTTAGCTAAAACAAGCAGGGAAAACTAATCTAGCATGGGAAGGGGAAAAAAGATAGCAAGAGAGTCTGATTGTTTAACAGAGCCTCAGGATGGGGCCAATTTTCAAGGGTGTTTGTCTCAAGGGTTTTCAAACCCCTTTGAAAATTGGCCGCATTCACGGAGGCAGTTGAGGAGTTGTGCCGCAGGCGCTCAGCCCTCGTTCTGCTGGGATTTATGATAAGATTGGGCAAACACACCTCTCCCTGGGCTGGTGAGGGCTGCTGGTTGGTTTGGCGGTTTCCCTTCATACATGCTTTTGCATTCTGCTGGTGTTTCTGAGACTTGCTGGGAACACGGGTAAACTCAGACCTCACAGCACATGCAAAAGCCAAGCTTTTGTCTCCCTGCAAGATCCCAGTAGTGCTCTCCAGGCATGATCTTGACACCGCTTTTACAAGCATCTTGTATCAGACTTTTCTTCTTGGGCAGAGTGCCATGTAGGCCATGAGGACAGATAGCCTTTGGGGACTTGGACAGATGAGTGTTGTGCTTTGTACCAGATCTGGAAACGGGTATTTTTAGAAGGTCCTTGCTCAGGGCAGGTCTTTGTTTTACATTAGCCTTACTACTTCATCCTGTTTGTGATTACGTTTAACTAAGCACATGCTCTTCTACCCTGATCCCTTCTATTTTCCTTCCAACAGGGTGGCCTGATAAACTTTGAGAAGAGGCGAAAGGTAAGTTGGAATGTTCTGTGATTTTTAGTTTACTGATGCCCTCTGCTAGAGCATTCTCTTGGCGAGGCCATTTGCTCAGGCATTACAACAGTCACTAATTTTAATGCAAGTCAGTGAGGAAAGAATAGATCCCTGAAATACTGTGAGCCTCTGCCAAACTGCAAGATGAGAAACTACCTTAGATGTGTGCAACAGGAAGCGAGGAGCTGCAAGCCCTTGACTTCCATGGGATTTACATCTGGGGCGTGCACATGCCCTCTGTTTGGGAATACATTATGTGTGTACATCACAGAATCCCTGCATGGTGGGGATTGGAAGGGGCTTCTGGAGGTCATCTTGTCCAACACCCCCCTGCTAAAGAAGGGTCACTCAGAGCAGGTTGCATAGGTTCATATCCACCCACGTTTTGAACGTCTTCAGAGAAGATGACTCTGGGCAGCCTGTGTGTTGAAGTTCTGTGAACTGAAATGGACCTGGGGGCCTGAGAACTTTGCTTTCCAGAAGATACAGTCTGTAAATACCTTCCTCCTGCTGCAGTAAACAGTTTGTAGGTAAAAGGCTGCAGAGAGCAAATTAGGTACACAGGACTGAGAAATCAGTGCTAACAGTCTTTCCTTTCCAGCCTGATCCTTATTGGTCAGAGGTAAGTAATGCTATGGAGGACTAAAGGTACTGGGGTTACATCTGTCTGAATGAAGTCGTGCCAAATCTCCCATCTGGGGTTTGAAAGCAGACTTGGGATTTGGCTGTGATGGAGCCATTTCCTTCCCTTAACTGCTCCTAGCTCTGCAAACCATTTCTTGGACTTGCTTTCTCTGTATAACTGCACAGCTCAGGATACTTGTAATGCAATACACAAGCTTCTCTGTGGTCACCAGTCTGGGTTCATACAAACCAGTGGCCCTCTAAACTGCTTGGCCACTGGAATTGACTCCATTCCGGCATCCTGAGTTTGTAGCCTGCTCCAGCATGAGGGGTTTTTAAGAACTGTTTTGGCAACGTATATACACGAGTGGAGGTAGAGAAGAGCAACGCAATGTTGCATGTGTTTAGTACATGGATGATTTTGTTTGGCTTTATCTTGTTTTCTAATTAGAATTCCTATTGATTTATTTCTTTCCTTAGGAATTTGCAGTCATTGCCCAAATTAAGCTCTTGCAATCTGTGTGTAACAGCTATTGCTTGACACCAGACAAAAGATTCATCCAGTGGTTCAAGAGACTATTTCTTTCTTTCCTTAGGAATTTGAAGTAATCGCCCAAATTAAGCTCTTGCAATCTGCGTGTAACAGCTATTGCTTGACACCAGACAAAAGATTCATCCAGTGGTTCAAGAGACAGCAAAATTTAACTGAGGAGGAGAGGTAGGTTCCCAGTCAAGCTAGTGAAACAGGCTTTTCTGACCCCACACCAACCCTCAGATAGGTTATGTCAGCCCTTAGCTACCCTCTGACAGCAATGTATGTATACTGCTGCTCGGGGAGAGTGGAAGGACATCTGCCTTCTGCCAGATAGGTGTAGAAAACTCATTGGACGCTTCATTTTGAGATTAGAAACCAGGTTTCTGACTTGGAAATAGGAGTCTGTTGTGACTGAGCTGTCTGTGCGCACAGACACCTGCTCAGAAGTCAGCTGGATGGGACGCTAAGATGCAGTCATCGAGCATTTGGCCGTTGGATATAGCAGCAGGTAGCCAAGGCAACGCAGAGCTCACTGAGCGCTCATCTCAATGTCACCCGGGTGTTTGGGGTGGGTTTTGCAGCCCTGCTGGGTTCTCTGCTACTGCACGTGCCACTAGACTAACCCAAGATGATTTGATTACAGCATTTAGGTTTCAAATATCACTGTGCTGCACTGAAAGTGTAAGCACAGATACTTACTGCATTGTACCAAGTCATAGTAAAAAAAATAAAAGTCAGCTTATCCAAGATTAATTTTAACTTTTTTTTTTTAAATAAAATGATGAACATCACCCAGAAAAGCACTGATTTTAAAAACTATTATAAAGAAGTGAAATAGCTCCTTTGTCACATCAAAATATAGACAGAGTTATGTTCCTTGTTGTGGGGTGGGTTGAAACTTTCTGTGAAGTGGGAATAACTGCAGGTTGATCAAATTTCTCCAATACTGCTACTTTAACATTCAGATCCGATAGTATTGCCTGTAAAAATTAACTCAGTGGCATCTGTTCTGCAGTTACAACCTTTCACGTGAGATTGAAGCTGCTGCTGACACGAGCACCACGTCACCAAAATCTCGGAAAAGCATGGTGAAGAGATTCAGCCTGTGAGTACCATGGGGCAAAGGGTGGTCATATGAACCTGAATAAACCAAACAAGCAGCTGAAAATACTGGCTGGGAATCCAGTTTTACTTTTGGGAGACACCATCAGCTAGAAATATGTATTTCTGTCTGGAGCTGTCCCTGTCTATTGTTAGAAATCATCATGAGGTTTATTAATGGTGTAAGAGATGAAAACCAAACAAGCCTCCTCAGGGTGTCAGAAAAGGGAATAATTTTAGTGCTGGATTATAAATTCAGTCCCTTAAAGGTGAGAAATTTGAAGCTGATGTGAGATGATATGAAGGGACTCCTACACCCACACCCCAACAGCATGATGAAGTTGAGGGTGGAAATGATGGATTTAACAGCACTATCAGCTTTTAAGGGTCCTTTCCTGCTGGGTTCTTGTACCTGGTTTCCTCAGAGCAGCCAGTAACCATTCACTTCAAGTCAGCACTGCTACAAGGCAGGATGGGAAAGAAGATGTTTTCAGTCTAGAGCTTTGAGATCTATATGCCAAAAACAAAAACATCTGGGCAGCTGTTCAGAAAGTGTTTCGATGAGTCTGTCTGGCTGGTGGTGACACATTAGGAGAATGTGAGCTTTGAAAATGACAGTGCCTGAACTCTCGGTTGCTTCTCCTTTGGGTCTGTCTCCTTTGGCACGTGCCAAAGCTGTGTGTAAGAATAGTGGCTGCAGAGCACGGGCTTCGTTCTCAGGTTTCTGACTGCGTTTCAGTGCTGCAGTTGTAATTTACCTACGGAGCTGGTTTGCCCCATGCGGTCTTTGTCTAGGGAATTGTTTCATCTGCATTCTGAATGCCCTTTTCAAATTAATATGGTAGGAGAGACTGGCATAATTCATCCCGGCAACACCTCTCTAATGGTTTTAAATCATTAGCTGCACACTGACATAACATCTAATTCACCTTGCTTCTCTGCTTTATAGATTGTACCGGTTTGTTTCCTTTGACACTCCTTTAAATTTACTTGACCTGCATTTAGAAATAAGTCTTGTAGAGAGACAGCCTTTAATTTACACCTTCTTGTGATCTCCTTGCGGTGTCCATCTCCATTCAGACTCCTAGGGAGAAACTGGTGTCTGTGGCACCTTTACAAAGTGAAGAATGCGCAGTGGGGATGGATGTGCCTTTTGAAGGCCTTTGCCTGGTACATGGCCATGCGCTCCCTTTCTCACATTGTTTCACTTACTTGTGGCAAACACGTAGGTCTTGAGCTGCCCCTTATTCAGAGGGACCAGGGTGTCACCACGGTGTGCAGGAGGGGGTAAGATGGAGTCAGTTGCCATCCCTCCGACTTGCCCCTCATCCTTTGGTTTGTAAACACATCACAATGGTGCTCAATTGTTTCCTAGCAAATGAGTCTGAAAATTTAAGAGGCTGAAGAGGAACCATGCTTGTGATGCTGGGGCATTAGCTCTGGTTTTGGCCTTGCAGCTGGTGGGTACACTAGGTCAAGAAGGTATTGTGTGTGTGTTAGTGTGAGACAAACTCTTGACAAACCAGATAAACACCACAGAGGAAATGGCCACAACAGGCCACTTGAGATAGGAAAACAAAACAATACTTAAGATTTTTGAACCAAGTGACAGCTTTGCTCAGCCCAGCTTTGTTCTGCTCTTGCTCACTGGGTTTTGTGCTCTCTTTTCTACACTAGGCTGTTTATAGGCTCTGATGTGATTGTCCATAGCACACCCGTGAAAGAGCAACACCTGCCTACTCCAGATGGGAGTCCTGGTGAAAACATGGACTCAGCCAGCATTTCATCCTGTGAGCTCAATCACTCTGAAGCTGAAGATGCCTGCACCACTCCCAAAGGCACTTCTGATAAGCCTCAGAAAAAGGTATGGTCTGGGCCTTGTTGCCAGCATAGAAAGCCAGTGAGAGCCGGTTGACAGTGCAGGCGACCCCTCAATGCTGGCCCAAGCCTGCTGGTCTTGAATAGAACATTGCTTTTAGTGGGATGGAGAGACTCTAGAAATACACTTGTGAAAATGGAAGCAGTCTAGTCAGGATTTCTGCACAACCCCTTCTATGCTGCCAAGATAAGGCAGACTGAAGTTCTCCTTCCCAGGGTGCCTGGCGGTGGTTTTGGTTTAGGTGAGGCCCTGGAGAAGCACGAGGTTAGCTTTTCTTTCTGCCCTTCATTGCTCTTTTTGAGAGGGAGGGGGCAGGCTCATAGCATTTCAGTCTTTGAGACTGTGGGAAGTAGAGAGAGAAGCCTGAGCATTACACTTGCTCATGGCACACAGCAGTGTGGCGTTAGCAGTGATGTGGACAAGAAGACTTGTAAATCCCAACAAACAAAACCAAATGAAAGAGGAGATGAAGAGGTGTAAGATCAACAGCTAGTCATTTCCTCCTGGAATATCTTGGGTTTGATGAGTTACTCATCTGTCAGCAGCCTGCTGTCATGTCCATCACACTCAATTGCCTGTAGCTGGAGAAGAAGTAGCATGACTTGAGCAGCCATGTGCTCACCAAGGACAGCCCAGATGCAGTAAAGCTGTGCCTGCCCACTGGGAAAGGCATTTTCTGGGTGGGGAAGTACCTGTGCGTGAGGAACAGCCTAATCCTGGGCAAGGCAGAGCAGTTGCACTTGACCAAGTGATGGGCAGGTTTGACCTCCTGTGAGCTCCCTGATGCCATGATGAACACCTCAGTATAAATCCACTCGGGAAGCTGGGGCACGGTGCTGCTGCACCTCCTCCTGCACGCCAGCACGTGTCTTATGCAGCATGCCAGGAAATCCCTGGTTTTGCAAAGCTCTACACCCTGCACAGCAGCAGCTGGGACACCCCACAGCAAAATGGGAGTAAGCCTGAAGCTGAAGCTGTGAGTGCTGGTGCTGAGAGCAGATGGGCCTGGAGTGGACTGTTCCCATCCAGAGAGTAGCTCATCTCAGTCACGGGCTGGTTGCCCACAGCCCGATTCTGTTTTTTGTTACTTGCTGCCACCTCCTGGCCTCTTCTTACTGAGAGGCAAGAGCACTGTGTTCAGCATACTGAACTGGAAATAAGTTTTCATTCCTGCACTGGCAGGAGAGTTGGACTCGATGCTATCCAGAGGTCCCTTCCAACCCCTACCATTCTATGACTCTATGAAAATGGTGAAATTAATCAAGAGAAATTCACTTTTTCTGGATGCAAGGAATGCCACCACAAGCCTGCTGGACAGAGTGCAGATGACAGAGGTTTTGTACATGCCTTCTGCTTTCTCAAGTTCTTCCTCCAGAACTACACACACAGAAATATAACATGTCCAATTTATGACAGTGTTTTTTTTTTTTTCTGTCTTTCTTTCTGTCTGTCTTTCTTTCTGTCTGTCTTTCTTTCTGTCTGTCTTTCTTTCTGTCTGTCTTTCTGTCTGTCTGTCTTTCTGTCTGTCTGTCTTTCTGTCTGTCTGTCTTTCTGTCTGTCTGTCT